>JAVTVX010000034.1:5715000-5902500 GCA_033439265.1 Dillenia suffruticosa
AGATCAACTCTCAATTAATTGTAATGACGAAGGGATTTTGTACAATGAAGCTCGAGTTAATAGCTCCATGTCCAAAATCCTTCAACACCCAAAAGATGAGTTTATAACCCAATTAGTGCCATGGCAAAGCTTGTGCATCCAACCTGCATCTATGGTGCAAGTGGCCATTCAAGTGAACATTTTCAATTGTGGTGGAATTGCCTTTGGCTTTCAATTTCTCCACATAATTATAGATGCTGCTACGATGATCTCTTTTCTCAACACTTGGGCTTCATTAGCCTCGAAGTCTTGCAAACAAATCGAGTTTCCAAATTTTGTAGCATCGTCAAATTTTCCTCCAATACATTTATCCCCAACAAAGAACGTGCCTCAACTTATTGGAACATGTTATCTCAAGGATGGGAAGCGTGTAGGAAGGAGATTTACATTTGATGCCACAGCAGTAGCTAAGCTCAAGGCTAAAGCAACAAGTGCATGCGTAACAAACCCTTCTCGCGTACAAGTGGTCACAGCATTTATCCTCAAATTTTGCATGGCTGCCTCTAAAGCGGTTTTTGGTTCTCCAAGGGCATCTATAGCACACCATATTGTGAATGTACGCCCACGTATGATGCCAGCATTACCTGAAAATCTAGTGGGAAGTTTAGTGTCTAAAGTCTCCATAAGTTTAACATCTTCTGACTTGGAATTCCACGATTTGGTGGCCTCAATTAGAAGTGCTTTTGGGAAAATCAACGCGGATTATGTGAAATCCCTACAAGGTCATCAAAGGCTTGAGGTGTTGTGTGAGACTTTGCAGGAGGCAGAGAAAATGTTTGATAGGGAAAAGATGGATTCGTACCATTTTTCAAGTTGGTGCAATATGGGTTTCCATCGACTGGACTTTGGATGGGGAAAGCCTATATGGACAACCATGATCTCAGAAAAGACATTTCCTCAATCCTCTTTCATCAATGGCTGTTGGTTGCTTGATACTAGAGAGGGCGATGGAGTTGAAGCCAACCTGCTTTTAGAAGAGAAAGAAATGGCGATCTTGGAATGTGATCCCGAGTTTCTTGAATTTGCTTCTCCAGATTTTAGCATCATTGTATAAATAGCAGAAATGCTATTCACGCGGCTATAATTTTAGTGTCATTGTATAAATAGCAGAAATGGTTAGTTGAAGCTTGTTTTGTATAGTTTAATTTCGTCTATGGTTTGAGCGATTCTGGTCGAGTCTATTCTTCTTTTCTTTTCATTTTCAATTGCTTTGTCTTTCTAGTTGCTTATTATGAATAAGCTCAGCAATTCGAATGCATCTCTAAGCTTGTCATTCCGTAATGGATGATAGGTCTTAAATGAGAAGTTTGTTCAGTCTTCTGTGAACTCATGGCCGACAGAGAGATTTCATAGAGAAACAGAAATCACAGGGTTTATATGGAACAGAAAATAGCATTTAGAACAATATGGACTTTTATTATCAACAACAGCATTAACAGTCTGGAATTTTTTTTTGAGCGATGAACGTGATCAACAAAAGCCCCCTAAAATTATTCCGTGCTCTTAAGCAACATGGCTCCCAATATTTCTTATATTGTAGTTCTTTAAAAAAATACGTGTGCGCGTGCGTGTATGTGTGTATTTTGTCCAAAACCCAGACAAAAGTAGAGAAAAATCATAGATAAAAGACGTAAAATAGAAATACAGGCTAATGATGTATTCCTCAGTTGTGCTCGTTTCAATTATTTCAATGTTGCTTATCCCTTTAAAGAAGCATAGAGGTTACTTGTTCATACATTTCTTATGAAGAGTGCTTATTCCTCTATAATTAGCATCATCCATATTAGGAATCTAACTCCATGGTGGCTTGCCCACGCATTGTAAATAAAACTAAAAGAGGCAAATTATCAAGAAAAATAAAGATATATAGTACAAACGAAAAACGAGAAAATGGTCCAAAATCTTGAAATAGAAAACACCTTCACCTGCCTCTTCATACCAATCCTAGGAAGAAGAGGCAGGTGATGGGTAACCATCGTGGCTTTGTTTCACGATTCCTAAACCCTTTTCTCTTGGTTCTCGTCAGTATCTCTCAATTCATTATTTCTCCATAATTTGCCTCTTAAGCTTTAGGAAATGCTGCTTCTCTTCTTGCCCTTCTTCACCATTGACTTTCTGGATTGAAAAAGGTAATTTTCCATAACCATCTCCTCTGATGTTCTGAGAAGATTGAGGCCCTTTGTTTATATCCACACACGTCGCTCACTCTCATCCTACTCCGAGTACGCGTGTATGGATTTGAAGAATCCCATACTAGGAAATGCATCTTTGAAAACTACCTCTAATATACGTAATTGACTTTTCCAGTTTGTTTGCATTGAATGAGCCAAACGGGACCATCTAAGTATTGCAGAATGACCGAAAGTGAAAGGCAGAGTAATAGAAACAAAATAAGTGTAATATTTGTAATTGATTTTTATATTATTTTAAGAAAATATTACACTAATTGTGGTGATTGATGTGTTAAATTAGTCAGAAGAAAGGAGAAATGGGAGACAGTTCATTCTAATTTCTTTTCTAGTAAAAAAATTATTGAAATCTTGATGAATAATGATTGTGAAATCTAAGTGATTTTATTTGCTTGATATTTGTGGATATTTATTTAATCTCTATGTTTAATGTTTATGATTGTATTGAAATTGTTAAATAGAGCACTATATTTAATAACCCTAAAATAATCTACCATCATTTAAAAATAGCAAAATTTGTGTGTTTTTAATAGAGTGGTAATTGACATAATTTTATGGTCTCGCAAGCGGTAGAATTTATGTCAAGAGATTAGATAATCTAATTTAAATAAATTCAGATTGGAATTTACTGATTAGAATTGAGTCTCTCTACATCTTAATGCTGTCGGAACATTAAATCCAACGATGGTCTCTTGGGTTGTCTTTCGATTAGAAAAATAATTAACGATGATATCTTGATTATCAAAAAAGTAAGGAGAGATTGGTCGCTTCATGATATTTAGCAGTTATAAACAATTTATTCGCATAATATCGAGTAATTTTTACTCGATCAATCAAATACATCAGGATGGAAATATCTCCTTTGGCTAGGTTTTACTCTCATTGACCTCCATTCCTTAATTGGTATTATCTAGTCATTTTATTTTAGTTAATTTTTATTGATTTGTTTGCTTAGTTATTTTAGATTATTTTATCAAAACTCTCTATATTTTTATTTTTATTAAATGAAATAGATCTGCCGTTCTCTGTGAATACGATTCTACTCGCGTTATATTCGTATTGTTTGAAGTAGGAATTTTATATTTGGTTTTTTGACGACACATCACAAAGAAAGAGACAGTTTTGGAATCTCAGGCATTACTGGATTTGGCGTATCTTTTTCGTTTATTAATAGCACTGGTTGAAGGGAGTGTTTATAGTTGTGGGGTAGGTCAGTGAGGTGAAATGGAGCATTCAAAAGTTAATGGGAATTCAGAAAACAACGGGGGTTTGAAGAGTCATGGAGTTCATACCTCAGATCTCACACCTTCAATTTCAGATACTATGACTTCATACTCCCATCCCCCCCCCCCCCAAACACGAGTTTGTAAACTTCTCTTCTTCTCTTCCACATACCATCACTAGATTTTTGTCTTCCCAAGTGTAAAAAAATTGAAAAAAGCAGTATGTAGTTGAGATGTGTGAAAAATCATTGAATATTAAAGATACCATGCTTTTAGGGGTACCTCAGATCATACTCTAAAAACTGGCAAAAAAAGGGAGAGCAGAGATGTTGATTTTGCCCTAAACAATTCTGTTTGTTAGACAGATTCATTTTCCAGGTCACAATCCCCAAGTCCAAGGACAAATTCTATATAGTAGGGAATGATCTAGCTAGTATAATTTTTAGTTTCTCGTTCAAAAGTGAAATAAAAAATTTATGTCAGAAGGGTTGTAATACAGCGGGAAGAAAGGAAAGGACATTAGTTATAATTTTAAGAAAAGTAAACATAAGTCCAACATGATTTTAACTACATTTGGAATACCTTGGACTTGCTTTTGTTTACAGAATTTAGTCCCCTTTGTTTAGAAAATTGTATGCATTTAGGGTTTGGGCAAGTAAGTTTGTGACTTGAATTAAGAGATTGTTTCTGTTTTAGATTCTGTCTATTTCTACAGTCTGGATCATTATATTTGTATATATATTTAGATGCTAAAAGTTTAAAGTGGTAAATTAAGATGAACAAATTCTAACATTAAATTCAGTCGAAACAAAATTTTCAAAATAAATTCTAAAATTTAGATCACTAAAAGATATCTAAAAAAATTAAAATAATCCGGACATAGGTAAATCATCTGTCTAACAACAAAAATATTTTTGTCATTCAACATCAAAGAAATTCACCGATAGACAATCGGTTTAATGGATAAGGGTATTGAGTAACTTAAATCTCGAATTCAAAATCTGATAATACTTAAAAATAGAAAAAACTATATTAGATTAATTCTTCTAAAATTGAACCCCTAAATTGAATCAAATAATAATACTTGAATCGGATTAATCAGAATATAGATTCGGATACTGATAGGGCTTAAATAAGTGTAATATTTGCGATTAATTTTGTATTATTTTTTAATAAATATTACACTAATATTTATGTTTTGTGACATTTGATTTAGGAGAAGACTTATATGGAAAATGAAGAAAAATGAGCTAAATTGGAGCAATTTTGTAAAGTATGGAAAATTGGACAGCAATGCTCTTTCATTAACACGTGGGCACGTGGATTTCAAGAGGCAAGCAAAAGGTTTTGAAGATTTACTGCAGTAAAAATTTCCTTTCCCAATTACACATTCAAGAGGAAATTGGAGTGGATTTGGAATATTGAAGATTTTGAAGAATTTGATTCCATTCCTAATATTTAGGAAAATAAATTTTTGAAAATGTAAATTTCATGTTTTTAGTAACTTTTGTTTTATTTTAAACTTTTAGAATATTATCTTTTAGAGAGTTTTATTCCTTCTTAAAAACCAATTTGAATAAGGAAGGAATTTTAGGGTTTTCTACGCCTATATATATAGGAGTGTTCCATATTATTGGGAAGAACCTTGGAGGAGGCAGCCAGGCAGCCCCTTGGGGGCAGCACTATTCACGTCTACAGTAGCAGCCTTCAGTCGGGGGAGAAACTCTTTGTTCTTTTCTTCATTTCTTAGAAACAATATTCATTTTTTATGAGTTTTCTTTTTATTATGCTTTGTTTTTAATTTATATTTCTAGTCAAAAGATTATTGAAGTCTTGATGAATAATGATTGTGAGATCTAAATGATCTTATTTGCTTGATATTTGTGGGTATTTATTTAATCTCTATACTTAGTGTTTATGATTGTTTTGGAATTGTTAAATAGAGCGCTATGTTTAATAGCCCTAGAATAGTCTACAACCATTTAAAAATAGCAAGATTTATGTATTTTTAATGGAGTGGTAATTGACATACTTTTATGGCCTCGCAAGCGGTAGGATTTATGTCAAGAGATTAGGTAATCTAATTTAAATAAATTCAGGTTGGAATTTACTGATTAGAATTGGGTCTCTCTAGATCGTAATGCTATCGGAACATTAAATCCAACGAGAGTCTCTTGGGTTGTCTTTCGATTAGGAAAGTAATTAACGATGGAAGAAGTACGGAGAGATTGGTCGCTTCGTGGTATTTAGCGGCTATAACCAATTTATTCGCATAATATCGAGTAATTTTTGTATCGATAATCAATCAAACATATCAAGGCGGAAATAACTCCTTTGGCTAGGTTTTCTCTTAATTGATAACTTTTTCTTCAATTGATATTTTCTCATCATTTTATTGTAGTTGATTTTCATTAATTTGTTTGCTTAGTTATTTTAGATTGTTTCATCAAAACCCCCCATATTTTATTTTCATTTTTATTAAAAGAAATAGATCTGCCATTCTCTGTGGATACGACCCTACTCGCGCTATATTCGTATTGTTTGAAGTAGGTATTTTATTTTTGGTTGTTTGACGACACACCAAATTTTGGCGCCGCTGCCGGGGAACGGTGTTAAGTGATTTATTTCTTTTAAGTTTTGTTTCCTTTTTATTTTTGAGACTAATATTTGCAGTGAATTTACTGAAAGTTTGTCAACGACATTGAAGAGAAGGATTTTAAACATTCGGACATGGCCAGTCAAAAGACTTTAAGGGAGTTGTTATTTCCTGATTTTAATGAATATGCTTTTTGTAGTGATTTTTCTAATATTGAGACTCCCCATCAATTTGGAATATGGCAAGATGTTCCAACAAAGGTCAACGAGGTGAGTAGTTCTTTTCTCGAACATAAAATAGATTCTCTAATTTCTATTGTGGAAAGATTTGTTGTAGGACAAATCCAACAAGTGAAAGCATGTGGTATTTTCTCGAACATGGGGCATCCAACTGATAAGTGTCCCATTCTTTATGATGATCCATATTCGAACCCCTACAACCAAGGATGGTTGGATCAACCAAATTTCAGTTATGGAAATTGGCCACAAGAGTTCCAACAACAACCACAATACTGACCACAATTACCCTCTTCAAATCAAGGTACGTCTTTAGAAGAAATTGTTAAAAGTTTGGCTAACAGCACTCAATTGTTTCAACAGGAAACTTAACGATTACAACAGGAAAATCAACGATTTCAACTAGAGACAAGAATCAGCATTCAAAACTTGGAAAATCAGGTGTCGCAACTGGCAATGACCATAAGTCGAATGGAGAAAAATAATGGGAAGCTAACCTCTCAAGTAGAGATCGACATGGAAAAAAATGTGAGTGTTATGGTGGTCAAGAATGAAGGGAAACTGCAGGACAACTCATCGACAACTGAAGGAGATAAAGAGGCCGAACAAACCAAAGTATCAATATTAAATGAATCGGCCACGAAGGTAAGTGAGTAACCGAACAACTCAAATTTGAAACTAACTATCTCTCCTTATTTTCCTGGTAGGTTGACATATTCCAAGGAACAAGATGATGAGAAGGAGATGGACTTCACTGTTCATGAGTCTTTTGTGCAAAATAAATTGAATTTTGTATTTGAAAAGAATTTTACAAATAATTTTACACAATGGGATAAATTTTTTTCAAGATAAACTCCCATATCGAAAACAATTAATGGTAGGCCATAAAGTCCTTCATTTCAATTTAAGATTGAAATTCATTCCAGGTAAGTTAAAGTCAAAATGGATTGGACCGATATTTGAGCGAGGTTGAAAAGAGAAGATCATGTCGAGCCAAAGACATGAAACAAATGCGCTTATTGGGAGGCAACCCAATACTTTTTTTATTTTTATTTTTATTTTTATTTTTATTTTTGTTTATTTATTCTCATTTATGTTGATTTGATTTAATCTTGATCCTTGATTTAGGTTTAAAAAAAAAAAAGAGAGAGATAGAGGCGAATTTCACTTCTATTTTAACACTTACATTTTATTTTTTTTAGGGTTTCTCTCTCTACCTTGAAGCCTCAATAATAGACCGAAATGCTTGATAATTACGGTGTGCCCACGTCATAACTCTTTTCTCGAGTTCGTTGGAATTGTTTCTCCATTCTCCACTCTACCCTAGGGGAGTATTGTTCTCACATTTCTCTTTTATTTCTTCGTTATTTGTTATTTGTTCTTTGTTTTTTATTTTATTTGATTTATTTATACATTTTTTTTTAATTTTTTTTCTCTCTTAACTTGAGCATACATTGAGGAAATGTATGATTTATGTGTGGGGGGATGTTAGGTGTTTTTCTCTTTGTTTTGGTTTTTGACACTATATTTGTTTTTTTTTTAGTTTAAATTTTGTTTCTTCAAAAAAAAATTGAAAAACAAAAAATTCCAAACTTTCTTTGTTGATGTATGCTATTTGGTTGGCTAAAGATATATGAAAAATGGCTTGTATCAATGGCTTTTGTGCTTGAAATGACTTCTCATGTCTTTAATAGTTTTCTTTGAATGATGAACATATAAGATTTGACACAAACCCTACTTAAAAAGTGGGGTTTTGAGCTATAAACGAGCAAATTCATTTTTTGTGCTCGGAATTTCTTTTCTTGATAAGTGATTATCACACTTGGATTACACATTCTAGAACTTGCATTGTTATGCATTTTGAGACCACATATAGGATTTTATGTATTGAAATGATAAAGGCACTTAGGTTTTATCCCATTTTTTGCTTTCTTAAAATCCATACCCTGATTTCATAAACCCTTAGTTACCCAATTTGAGCTTTTACCTTTTTTCTTCTTCAAAACCCACTCAATATAACACATAACCTTTGATTTTAGCCTTCATTTCAAACCCTAGTACCAAAGGTATATATATTTAATTGCATGATTTTGGTTTTATATTCGCCTCAATACGAAGATGATGATTGGAATTTTGATGTTGACATTTTCATGAAAATGATATATGTTCGAAAAAAAAAGCAAGAAAAAAAAAGAAAATGCTGAAAAAAAAGAAAAAAAAGAAAAGAAAAAAAAAAGATGAGAAAGAGAAGTATTGTATTTTGATTGAAAATTTATTTATACTTCAATTATGAAAAATTGAGAAATCATTTGACATCTTGTATATTGTTTGCTGTTGGCTATACATTTGAAGAGCAAAAAGTCAAATTTTGTTTATTGATTGCTTGAGGCAAAGATCAATCGATATTATGAGAATTATGTAGTTAATTATATATTTCTTTTGGTACGTTTTTTACCCTTCAATATCCTCTTATCCTACCCTTTTACCCAAATCCCATTACAACCAAATGAAAAACCTTTAAATTGATGCATGAAATTCTAATTTTTAAGTGGTGGAGATTTGATATATTTACAAGCATATAGTAATGCCAATTCCAATGTGTTGATTTGAGTGTTATTGAAATATTTTTCACCCTTTCGAGTGCATTAAAGTGACCCCTTGGAGAGAATTATCGAATCTTACTGTTTTGATTTCATAAGTGACTGTTGGGATATGTGGAGATTGTTTTAGTGCAGAATGCTGTGAAATACTTGTTGTTTCGATTGTGTTTTTGGTTTGACTTTTATAGTAATTGTTAACTTGGACGTTTGGAAGAAGAAAAAAAATAGGTTGGATAGTTTTAATTTTATTTTATTTAGAGATACTTGAGGACAAGTATCATCTAGGTGTGGGGGAATTTGATAGGGCTTAAATAAGTGTAATATTTGCGATTAATTTTATATTATTTTTGAATAAATATTACACTAATATTTATATTTTGTGACATTTGATTTAGGAGGAGACTTATTATGGAAAATGAAGAAAAATGAGCTAAATTGGAGCAATTTTGTAAAGTATGGAAAATTGGACAGTAATACTCTTTCATTAACACGTGGGCACGTGGATTTCAAGAGGCAAACAAAAGGTTTTGAAGATTTACTGCAGTAAAAATTTCCTTTCCCAATTACACATTCAAGAGGAAATTGGAGTGAATTTGGAATATTGAAAATTTTGAAGAATTTGATTTCATTCCTAATATTTAGTAAAATGAATTTTTGAAAATGTAAATTTCATGTTTTTAGAAACTTTTGTTTTATTTTAAATTTTTAGAATATTATCTTTTAAACAGTTTTATTCTTTTTTAAAAATCAATTTGAATAAGGAAGAAATTTTAGGGTTTTCTACTCCTATATATATAGGAGTATTCCATATTATTGGGGAGAACCTTGGAGGAGGCAGCCAGGCAGCCCCTTGGGGGCAGCACTATTCACGTCTACAGTAGCAGCCTTCAGTCGGGGGAGAAACTCTTTGTTCTTTTCTTTATTTCTTAGAAGCAATATTCATTTTTTATGAGTTTTCTTTTTATTATGCTTTGTTTTTAATTTATATTTCTAGTCAAAGGATTATTGAAATCTTGATGAATAATGATTGTGAGATCTAAATGATCTTATTTGCTTGATATTTGTGGGTATTTATTTAATCTCTATGCTTAGTGTTTATGATTGTTTTGGGATTGTTAAATAGAGCGCTATGTTTAATAGCTCTAGAATAGTCTACAACCATTTAAAAATAGCAAGGTTTGTGTATTTTTAATGGAGTGGTAATTGACATACTTTTATGGCCTCGCAAGCGGTAGGATTTATGTCAAGAGATTAGGTAATCTAATTTAAATAAATCCAGGTTGGAATTTACTGATTAGAATTGGGTCTCTCTAGATCGTAATGCTATCGGAACATTAAATCCAACGAGGGTCTCTTGGGTTGTATTTCGATTAGAGAAGTAATTAACGATGATATCTTGATTACCGAAGAAGTACGGAGAGATTGGTCGCTTCGTGGTAGTTAGCGGCTATAACCAATTTATTCGCATAATATCGAGTAATTTTTGTATCGATGATCAATCAAACATATCAATGCGGAAATAACTCCTTTGGCTAGATTTTCTCTTAATTGATAACTTTTCCTTTAATTGATATTTTCTCATCATTTTATTGTAGTTGATTTTCATTAATTTGTTTGCTTAGTTATTTTAGATTGTTTCATCAAAACCCCCCATATTTTATTTTCATTTTTATTAAAAGAAATAGATCTGTCGTTCTCTGTGGATACGACCCTACTCGTGCTATATTCGTATTGTTTGAAGTAGATATTTTATTTTTGGTTGTTTGACGACACACCAGATACCGATTGATTATATCAAAATAGTCAAAAAAAATTCTTAATATTATTTTCATTATTCAAATTGAATCTTTGATCTTATGGTTACATAAATGAAAAATGTTCAACCGGATAATCAACAGAATCGTCACTTACGATTAAAATAAATTTATTTATCCTCTCTAAAGTCAAGTTTGACAATGGTAACTCAATAGTTTTCCTCTTAAATCTTTTATTTGCTCAGGTTCCAAACAAAAATGAAAAATAATACTAAAAATGGGGAAATATGCATTTCAATTTCGATGATGAAAAGGAAAAGTGGGTTTGTTTGGATTTTAAATTTAGTTGCCCTATTTTTTTCATTTTTGGCAATTGTAGTTTTGCCTTTAGTAAACGACATCATTAAAATTAATATAGATATGATACGAATGCTTACCGTCACGCATCGATGGGTATTTAACTGATATGTTCAAGATAAACTAATATTTAAACTGAGATTAAGTGAACTCATCTCGATACCATTTATTAAATGATATAAGAAATACCGATCATCGTAATGTTATCGACAATTATGATATTTTGTATTGTTCAAAAAACTGATGAATCCTGATGTCTCAATTTATATCCTCTTCCTCCGATTTAATTAATGACGAAAACTACTAATAACACTCCATGTTTTTTTGCATGATCAGCAAGCTTGCTCTCTATGGTTTCAATAATTTACCTTTTTCACAAGTTACCCCCTACTATTAACAATTTGTCCCACGTGCTTTACTCTATCATAAAAATTAAAACTTAAATGAAAAATCCAAGTGCTCAAAAAAATTTCACCTCACCATCTTCGTCCCTCCACCTCTTTCAACGCAGGTGTTTGTATTCCTTTTTCTTCTCCCTTCTCTTCTTCTTCTTCTTCATCATGTCTATAGTCTTCTTTCCTATTCCCACTAATAAAAAAATTAGAAATATATATGATAGATAAATATGACTGTGATATCATATCAAAAATAGAAATATGATTGTAATATCATATTAAAAATTGGAAACAATATGATAATATAAAAACCCGAATATTCGTTACTTTGATGAGCAATCACAATACGTTCGTGAACCCGTAGCTGAGAGATAGATTTTCTTTGTTAACGCAATGGCATAAAGAAACAGAAATCATGGGGGGTTTTATTGAAAAGAAAATAGCATTTGGACTAAAAATTGTTTATGTGGAATAATATGGACTTTCACATATCCAACTCATTTTTCACACAAAAGGAAATGAAAAAAAGAAAGAAAGAAATATCATTATCCATTCCAAGAATTTCTCTTTCAAGATCCCAAGTGACTCGTATGTGTGGAAACAAGAAATATTTAAGGTTTCATCATGTTACCTTTTTGGGAATTCAGTATGCTTGAACAAGGGGATTGGAACATCCCGACTTCTCATACTGCAATGGCCTTCAAGTTGAGGAGCATATATACACATGGTCGTGAGGTGGAAATTGATGTTTTGGATCATGTTAGCATACCTAATCTAACCCAATAGGAGATTGAGCCCAATTTTGTCTGTTCAAACCTAAGTTCCAAAGTACAAGTCCGATTAGATTTATATTGTGAGAGAACTTTGGAAACCTGTTCCTATGCCAAGCCCAAAATCTTAAAATATACGCCCCTTTTCTCTCTCCCTCCTATTTTCTTAAGACAAACATAAGCCCAATCTTGGTTAAATTAAACTTAATGCCATCTTATTTTCTTTCCTCTCTCTCTCTCTCTCTCTTTCTCCTGTTATTCATTTTAGTCTTACTTTGATGTCTCATTTTGCATATAGAATGTGATTTATGGTCTTGTGTGGGTGTAGATTAAGGTTCGTAATTCTTCCCTCTTTCCCTCCTTGTTGGTAAGTCTATCTCCTCTATTTACACCTTTCTAGCATGATTTTTGTATCCTAGCCCCGTAACCTTTGTTTAGGATGTTCTCTAATATTTAGAGTTGTTGTGGAGTTAAAATCATATTGTATAGATTGAGTAGAGACCATGGAAGATCGACTTTTGAGTTTTGAGAGGCATTCATCATAGTTGGCCTGAGGACAACCACAAGCCTTAGGACAATGGACTCGTGTCGTGACTATGATATTCTTATCATAGTCATGATCGGATAAACACCATATCTCACCCTTTTATTATAACCAGATACCTTGTCATAGTTACGATAAGGGAAATTATATACATTGATCCCCCTATTATCATGATGACTTTTTGAGACCACAAACCCTAGATTACAACTCTTTGAAACTCTGACGGTACTATTGATGATGCATTAACGGTATTTGATGGTGGTGTCTCTCCATATATATAAGGGGTGTATGTTTTGCGATTAATTTTCGTCATGGGATATTATGGATAAACTAGTTTATAAGATTTCAATATGGATACATTTTAACTATTATATATAAATTTGTTTAACTTAATCAATTGGTTGTTTGTAACTTTTTTATTTTTGTAGTTGAAATTGTGATTTTATAATTGATGAATTTTGGGAGTTATATTATATGCACTTTGTGATTGATGGATATTCAGAGTTATATTATATATTTATGACCGATGATTGTTTGTTTGATACGTAAATTAGTTGTTGATGGATGTTAAGATCATTATGTGTAGATAAAGTATGCATATTATGGTTAACGGATATTTGATTAATAGGTTTTGGAGTAAATTTTTTATACCACTTGTAAAGGATCAACCAAATTTTTAAAAATAATATTAACTCTCTCGACATTTGTATCAGAAAATGTCAATAAGTGTATAGAAAATTATTGACATTTTCAAAAAAAAAAAAAAAAGAAAGAAAAAATCTCAACAAAAGCTTGAGCATTTGCTAATGTTTTAGTGAAAAAATGTCGGCATGTAACTTAGTTTTTATTGACGTTTATTCACAAATATCGGAAGAGCCTCACCTTTCTTTGACATTTTTTTGTCAAAACGATGGCACGTTACAACTTTTTGCCGATATTTGCAAATGTCGGAAAATATAATTATTTTCACGACATTAGAAAATAAATTTCGGGGAAATCCCCAATATTTTTTTCTCCAACATTTTTTCTTATCTTTAGCGATAGTTATAAAATATCGAGAATTGTCCAAAAAAAAAATCCATCGGAAAGATATTATTTTTTTAGTGTACCTCCAACCGGATACCCATGTCAAGATATGTTACACATTAACATTTATTATTATTTAAATATTTTGATTCCATAAATAAGGAATTAAGAAAAATAGAAAACATGAATCGAATTGCACTCTCGTCCCTGGTCTCTGGTCTCTGGTCTCTGGTCTCTGGTCTCTCCGCATGACAGTATACAATAATAATGAAGCAGTCATTAGGTAGAGAGAGAGAAACTCTAAACAAAGCAAAGTTGAGTTATGGATCACAACTATAATAATAAATACAATAAGCTTTGGAAACCAAAATTTAATCCTCATGTGGTTAAGTTTCGTTGACTTCTTATGATGTGAGCTGTTACTCACATGCAGGTGCGGATCCCCAATTCTGTCCTCCCATACTTGACCACTCCTTCCCGCAAAATCAAGTCACAGTTGGGTTTGAGGAGCCCGTAATAACTATGATGAGTAATTAATCATAATTAAAAATAGTAGTTAATAGTTAATACGTTAATCGGTAGTTAATAGAAATGGTTAAATAGTTAGTAAAAATAATATAAATGAAAATATAATGATATGTATTGATGTGAAATTAGATGAAAAGAAAATATAATATTTTTTACTCTCTTGTATTCTTCATCTCTCTTTCTCTTAATTCTCTTTCTCTCTCTATACATTTTCACTTTCTAGAGAGGATTGTTATAAAGCCCTACAATCCCAACGAGTATTACTTTTTATACTCCAACCCTGAATTTGTGACCCGCATTGTATCGTAAATATTATTGAAAAACTTCTTGAGTAAGTAACTTTTTCTCCAAATTTTAACTCAGATTTTGAAATATTTCAATGTCTTAATTTGTATTGTCATCGTGATTATCATATTCATAATTTATCAATAACTTGTGTATATGATGGTAAGGTACTAAATTTTCATAATTAAAATTTTGAGTTTAAATCTTTGAAGTGGAGAGATAGGTATTAAAAAAGTCAATCCCTTAATATGTCTCCGGTGCTGGGCTGGATTAATTGAATGAAATTCAGATATCTGTTAGTTGCAATTAATCTACTTATAACAAAAATCATATTCATAATTTGAAAATGTCCATAAATTTTCAAAATTTGAATGTTTAGGACATGCTTACCCCAATAAATAAATAGTCCGAACCTTATTCTTCTTGTTTATTCTTGGAGATGAAGTTGTTAAACTCGGATATTACATTCCCTAACAATCAGCAATTGTAATAATGTAACAGGGAACCTTGCCTGATCCACCAAATTGTGAGAGGATGAATACAGCCAATGCTCAAAAACCAAAGATAAGGAAGCAAAAGCATGCACCTACGATAGAGAATAAATAACAATTTAGTTTATTACTTTACTAAATTGATTTCATCAGGGTCAACTATGGTGGCGCCATTATTACGGGCAAATAAGGTGTGCTTGTTACTTTACTCGAATACACCAGTGTTGTAATGTTTTAAATACTCCTATAGGAAGAAATGGTAGCAATTACAAGTCCTCAACATAGAGAGATGGAAGTTGAAATCATTTCAAGTGAGACCATCAAACCATCATCCCCGACCCCTCCTCACCTCAAAACCTTTGAGCTCTCATTGCTTGATCAAATCTCTGGTCTCGTCTATAATTACAACCTTATCTCTCATATCCTTATCACTCCAGTTAGACTCAAGTTAAATGAAAAACTAAAACTGAACAAGATTTTGAAAATATAATTTCTCTTTTCAATGTGAGAAGAGAGTTCAAGTCTTATTATATTTATGGATATTGTTATATAAAAGAATCATATAATGAATGGAAAGATAAGATTTCAATCAATCAATCCCTATTTCTGTGCTATCACTTTCCTTGAATAACGGAGATAAATGCTCTTTTATTGACTTACCATTTTGACATGATTTAGTCTCAATACAACCCCTTAAATTACTCTCATGATCCGCTATATTACGAATGATAATCATAACTTGATCAGCTTCTTTATTACTCCTAACAACCTTATCTCTCCTATCCTTATCACTCCGGTTGGACTCAAGTTGGTTGTTATTAGTCTATACACCACTTCTCTTGTTTTACCCAAGAATTCAAGGCGATCTCCAACCCTCTGAACAAATTTCAACTCACTTAAAGACTTCATTATCTGAAACTCTTGATTACTTTTACTTCCTAGCAGGCCAAATTAAAGATCAACTCTCAATTAATTGCAATTACGAAGGGATTTTGTACAGTGAAGCTCGAGTTAATAGCACGTTGTTCAAAATCCTGCAACACCCAAAAGATGAGTTTATAACCCAATTAGTACCATGGAAAAGCTTGTGCATCCAACCTGAATCAATGGTGCAAGTGGCCATTCAAGTGAACATTTTCAATTGTGGTCGAATTGCCTTTGGCTACAATGATCTCTCTTCTCAACACTTGGGCTTCATTAGCCTCGATGTCTTGCAAAAAGATCAAGTTTCCAAATTTTGTAGCATCATCAATTTTTCCACCAATACATTTGTCCCCAACAAAGAACATGCCTCCACTTATTGGAACATGTTTCCTCAAGGAAGGGAAGCATGTAGGAAGGAGATTTATATTTGATGCCACTGCAGTAGCTAAGTCAAGGCTAAAGCAACAAGTGCAAGCGTAACTAACCCTTCTCGCCTACAAGTGGTCACATCATATATCCTGAAATGTTGCATGGCCGCCTCTAAAGCGGTTTTTGGTTGTCCAAGGGCGTCTATAGCACACCATGCTGTGAATTTACGCCCACGTATGATGCCACCATTACCTGAAAATCTAGTGGGATGTTTACTGTCTAAAGTCTCCATAAGATTGACATCTTCTGACTTGGAATTCAACAATTTGGTGGCCTCAATTAGAAGTGCTTTTGGGAAAATCAGCGCTGATTATGTGAAATCCCTACAAGGTCATCAAAGGCTTGAGGTGTTGTGTGAGACTTTGCAAGAGGCGGAGAAAATATTTGATAGGGAAAAGATGGATTCGTACTTTTCTCAAGTTGGCGCAATATGGGTTTCCATAGTGTGGAATTTGGATGGGGAAAGCCTATATGGGCTACTTCAATAGCAGAAAAGTTATTTCCTCAATCCTTTTTCGTCAAATTCCTGTTGGTTGCTTGATACAAGAGAGGTTGATGGAGTTGAAGCCCTACTGATTTTAGACGCGAAAGAAATGGCTATCTTGGAATGTGATCCCGAGTTTCTGGAATTTGCTTCTCCAGATTTTAGTGTCATTGTATAAATAAGTGAAATGCTATTCACGTGGCTATAATTTGAGCGTCATTATCTGCAAATTTCCTTTCTTTATGTTTTTGTTTTGTTTGGTTTAATTTCGTCTATGGTTTAAGCGACTTGTCGAGTCTATACTTCTTTTTCATTTCATTTTCAATTGCTTGGTCTTTCTAGTTGCTTATTGTCAATAACATCAGCAATTCCAATGCAATGCATCTCTAAACTTGATGAGGAGTTTATTGGAGTCTTCTGTGAACTCGTAGACGATAAATAGATTTTCTCTGTTAACATAATCGTATAAAGAAACAGAAATCACACGGTTTATACGGGACAGAAAATAGCATTTGGAACAATATGGGCTTTTTATTATCAATAACAGTGTAAACAGTGAAAACTTCATCAAGAAAAACTAATTTGTCGATAATTTTTTTCGAATACCTCCGATCATGTCTCTCCTCTCCTCTGCAGTCAAAAGAAAGGGCCTGAAATTGATCATTAGATGGTAGCCAAAACTAGCAATTATAAGTGCAACTTCGATAAATTTTTCATTCATTAGTTATACTTGGATTTGGAGAGGCGAATTCAAGGAAATCAGGGTCCCTTTCCAAGATTGCCATTTGTTTTTCGTCTAAGTTCAACCAGGCTTCAACTCCATTACCCTCTTTGGTGTCTACCAAGACACAGACATTAGCAAACACTGACAGATTGGCTGCCATTACTGCACTTACCCATATAGGCTTTCCCCATCCAAAGTCTACATCATATAAACCTGAATTGCACCAACTTGTGAAAGTATATGACTCCATTGTTTCCTTATCAAACACTTCTACGTTTCTTATAGACTCATAAAATGCACTAACCCCTTCATTGCCATGTAGGGTCGATAAGAAATCTCCATTAACTTGTCCAATAGCTTTTCTTGTCAAGGCCACCAAATCATGCAATTCCATGTGAAGTGATGCTTTATTTGTATGAACTGAGCTGATTATATTTCCCAAAGAACTTCTAGGCAGTGGTGGCACATTTCGAGAGCGCAAATCAACTGCATAGTTTGCTATGGATTGCTTTGCAATTCCGGAGGTCGACTTAGATGCAACCATGCAACATTTCCATATAATCCCAGACACGACTTGGACACGCGAAGGATTTGTTACACATGAACTTGTTGCCATGGTCTTGAGCTTGGCTATTGCCGTAGAATCAAATACGAATCTCTTTGGTAATGACTTGCCTTCCTTGAGCCACGATGCAGTAAGGGAGGGAATCTTACCAGGTGAGTCCATTGGTGGGAAAAGTGATGATGCTTCAAACTTTGGATGCTCAATCTTTTCAAAAGAACAAGAAGCTATTGAAGCCCAAGTATTGAGGAAAGAGCTCATTGTAGTCCCATCTACAATCTTGTGCAAAAGGGCAACACCTATCGCAATTCCTCCACATGTGAATTCGTTCACTTGCACAACCACTTGCACTATTGAGGAAACAAGTTTGTGGTTTGTGGGCTGATTTTGAATAAAGAGACGTAATAACTCAAGCTTTGGTTGTTTTAGGAATTCGGACAATGGAAACTTAACTTGTGCCTCCATATACGAGGCTCCCTCATCGTTACAATCGATTGAGAGATGATCTTTGATCCTCCCTGCAAGTGGATAGAAAAGAGAGAGGGTTTTTGAGAGCGAATTTTTCAGGCGATTCGAAACTTGATTGAAATCCTCAAGATTTTCATGGTTTTTAGGGTAATAAAAGATAGACCTTGTATAGATGAGATGCAAGGTTTGGTCAAGAAATGAGAGGTTGAAGATTTTGAGGTGAGGTGGGGTTGGTGTAGATGGCTTGATGGTTTCTCTTGAAATGATTTCTACTTCCATTCTTCGTTAATGGCGTTCTTGTTTGCAGTCAGACTCGCTCTTAATTTGCCTTTAAAAGGAGGAGATGTTAAGAGAAGACACACCTCATTACCCTCCTTATTTGACTAATTTTATGCATTTTTTTCTATGGTCTTCCATAGAGAAATGTTTCATGGATGGCGCATAAGACTGAAAGATAAAGCCAAGGAAGAAACAAAGTCCTTTTATATAATTGAGGGAGGACCGTGTATCACCTTTCATATAATTGAGGGAGGACCGTGTATTACCAAAAGTTTGACCCGGACACCTCTAAATTAAGTTATACCGTTTTTTTTTTTTTTTTAACAAAAAGAGTGAAAATATTAACTTTTAAGAGAAATTATATCTCGAATATTACGTTTCATAAAACCATACATGTCAAGATTATGAGTTTAGAACTCATGGATTTTGTAAGAATATCAGCATAACTATTATCCTCTCTCATAACAAATACGAGTCAGGGTTTGACAAATTAACTATTAACATATTTTGAGAATATAAAATGCGAGATTATAAATATCTATATTCAATTTATTTTCATTTTTATATTTATTTAAAATGATCAAAATATATTAACAATTTAAATAAAAATTGATCATTGAATCCGTATAAAAATCTTGAACTCAACCATTGTATTAAGAAAAAAGAATGATTAAAATCTTTGACCATTGAACTTAATGGATTTTGCTTACGTTTTCCTTTTATTAACTTAGATTATCCACTGGAAGGTTCCAAGTTGGTCTCTCTGTTCAGACCTCGTAATAGAAATATTTGCAACAAATATATTTTCCAATTTTGTCTTTTGATTATTTATGTTTTCCGTTCAAACGTTGTTGACTTTTCAATTTGTTCTTATGTTAATTGTTTTCCTAGGAAATATGACAAAGCAACTTTTTATATCTAAGCTACAGTCAAAATATAGAAACTTCTGATAATTAATATTTTATTTTAATAAAAGAATATAGGGAAATATATGTCATTCTACAATCTTCACTGTTCGAGGGGTCGTGCTGATATACGCAAAGCATGACATATACTAAATTTATATTTTTTCGAATGGGTTCTCTCTCTTATCTTACCTTTAAAATATCTTTGTTGCAATTGTCAATATATTTTTTTAATAAATATTAGTTAAACTCATCTGTCTCCTCTTCTCACTCTCTCCCCCCCTCTTAAAATGCTCCGATAGCGATTTAAATATGATTTTATTTCAATAAATAAATACTTTTTTTTAGTTATGCAGTGATCATAAAAGTCGTGAAAATATACACACTTATAAAGATTTGAACACTAAATCTCGGGAAAGATAATTAAGTAAAAACTCTTTATTACTTAAGTATTCTTACAAAAATAATATATTTTTTAAAACATTTTTATCTGCTCCCACTTTATACCTTAGTCTTTTCTTGAACTTGAAACTTTTTTAATTATTAATTGTTTCTATATTGGGTAAAATTATTTTAAAAAATATTTCTTAAAAACTAAAATAAGTTATCTTTGCTAAACGTGTAAAAAAAAAAAGTTATGTTTGCTAAATATGTTTGTCAACTTTTTTTATAAGAGAAGTTTTAAAGCATGTTTTCTATATTTTTAATATTGTTAATAAATGTCTCTTGTAATTTAAAAAGATTATATGAAAAAAAATTAACAATTTTACTTTTCTAAATTATTTTTTTTTTAAATATTGAATGTTAATAAAAAAGATGTCAAATTGAAATCTAATGAATCTATATTTAACACATTGTCCTAAATTTTACACTTAATTTTGAGATGTGTAATTTAGTTTTATTAGGAATCATATGTATGGAGTGCAAAGTTATTTTTGAATTTCTTTTTGGGATAATTTGGGTTGTGATTTTTTCCTTCACTTTTGCACTTGCACCTTGCGTAATAGGTTAAAGACGAAAAAGAGTTCATATATTTACGGTAATTATCACAAATTTTTTATATACAGAGGTCGCAAAAATTACAAAAATATACATGCTCATAAAGATTCAAATTCTAGGGGTGTCCCTATCAGAATGGTAATTATCACGATTTATATTAACGAGCTCATGGTTAAAATTAGCATTGATAGAAAATAGGTTTTAATGCATACAAAATTATGAAAAAGAAACATCTTCTATTTTAGGTAGTAGTAAAATAAATTGCAACAAAATAAAGGATATAATTGTGGTCTTTATTACAAAGTTTTAAGAGAAAAGAGTAACATATGAGTGAAAGGAGAGAGAATTTTAAAAATAAATATAATTATATTATTTGAAATAAAAGAATTGAAAAAATAATTATTTTGAAAAAAAAAAAGTTATGAATTACTCTCTAATGTCATTACGTTAAATATTGAACATAATAATTAAACTTAATAAATGAAAAATATTAAAGAAATTCATATTATTAGTATTACGTCAATTTTTTTAAGATTAAAGTGTCGTATAATTGTGAGATGCCATCTTGAACTGGAATGGTACACCCGCACCATGGTAATAATAGGGTACACCGATATCTAATTGGTCTAGTGTCTAAACTTTTTTTTATCCCTACGATTAGGTTAGATTTCATCCCGATTAATTCAGATTGACTTGATTGTGAAGTTTCATTTGAGGAAAAAGTCTCTCAACATTATTTTTTCCGTACTCAAAAAAGTTAAACTTCCGATCAGATTAAGAGATGAAGATATTCTTTCTATTTATGCCAACAACTATTAGTTTGATATCTAAATATTAATGTCTTTTAAATAATTTAATTTAAATCAAATCTAATCAAACTAAACTGATGGTCGGACATCGATGATTTAGTTTTTCAAAAAATGGTAATAATCGTGGTATTGCCTGATGGTTGGAGGTGATGGTTGTCGGTCCTGGACCAGATTGATTTGGTCCCCTTTGATGATGGCCCCCAGCCATCTTCGGGCCCAACAGTAGAAACATACTTCTTTTCTTTTTTTGGTACAGAGAAACATACTTTTATGGTCTCAGTGTTTGGTTTATAATTTGTTAGTGACACGGTTTACAATGTGCAAACCTCATTAGTTGCTTATGGTGTCAGTGTTGTCAATTGGATATTGTGAGGACATGAATGAACAATGAGAAGGCACCCGATTAGAACCAACCAGTACAATCCCAGATCATGGTCCCTAGAAGATTGCATCAAAGATGGTTCCAATTATACAAGATCATCGAAGAATTTGATTTTTTTTTTTTATAATTTGACTACCCATATCAACAATTTTATAATCTGATTCTCCTAATATTTTTTTATTTTAAAATTTAAATTCAAAATTTTGTTTAAGAGAATTTGATACGATCGAAGAATTTGATTGTAAAAGAGCTCATTAGCTTTATTTATCTATTAAACTAATCTAACATTCAAATCCTATCAAATTCTTAATAGTTGAATATTTCTTCTTAAATTGTTTAATTTGTCGACAGTTATTGCTATCATATTTTAAAAAATTTTCAGAAACTTTTTTTAAAGAAAATAAATTTTGTATATTCTATTATTAAAAAAATAAAGACCGCGAATATCAAATATATTTTCCTCTTGGAGTTTAATGTCAAATATATTATTGCTATAATATTTGATATATTTTCCAAAATTGTGCTGAAAACCGATATTAAATTAAATTACAAAATTTTTTTTTACAGGTATTCAGTAATTAATTTATTGATTCTGATTAATTGAATTCGAATTAACTATCAGGTATATTAAGGGGTGAACTCTAGCTGTACTTATTTTTTTCATTCTCAAAATTTAAATTTAAGAATTTGATTAATCAAATATAGTATCCTTACCACCGGACGAATAAGGCTTTGATATTAAATTGCAAACCAACCGATATAAAATATGATTATGAAGTCATTAGACTCACACAACTCGATTAATGATATAATAATGCAAGAACCCATCCCAAATAAGTCCATCGCTGATGTTCAGCCAAGAATGGCACCATAATTTCTTTTTTTTTTATCGATTGATATTCAAATTTTATTCAACTAATTTAATTTTAAGCACTATAAAATTCATTGACGGACAGGCTCTCAAATTTTTTATTTTATTTTTAGAATTCGAATTTGAGATTTCTAATTAAAAAAAATAGAGTGTTCGATCATTCAAGTTAAAGAAGTTTGATACTATCACAAAATTTTTACGAGGCCAACCAGGTCATCACAAATCACATCGCAAAAATTGGTGAAGCCAACCAGCGATGATATCATTTGTGACGGAAATGTTGCCGCGAATTGGTTGTAGTGTTTCATGGACACGAGATGGATAATCGCAAATTTCTTTGCACATTTTGCGGCAAGATACTGTGGCAAGTGATATTTGCGAGCAGTATGCATAAAAAACCACGTCACAAAAATATATATATTTAATAAGAATTTATTACCTTCTGTCGCAAAGTGCATAGCAATATATTAAAAAAAATAGTTATATTAATTTTGTAGAAATATTGTTTTGTTGAAATGAAATTATTAACCTTTTAAAATTATTTTCCTGAATCGATTTTTTTTTAATTTTTAGCAATTTAAATTCATATAAAAAACCATAAATACCAAAGTATATTTCAATTTACGGAAATATATCAAATATATTAAATTTTTATCAAATATATATAATTAATATTATAAAGAGAAAAAAGAGGTATCCAAATTAATGCAATATCTATCAGACCTTGGAAGTAATAGAGGAAGAAATGTATCCAAATAAATTTCCATCAAATGAGGTAATGATTGATAGTGGGTGGTGGAGAAACAAGCAAGAATGATTAGTAAAGAGGGTGAAAGTTCAAAAGAAATTGAATCTACTTATATAATAAATGTGTATGGATTGCGACGTCATTTGCGACGACAGGTGCTGTCACAAATGACACCATAGTCGCAAAATTTTTGCAGACATTTGCAACGACCGGTGGCTGTCTTAAATGATACCCTGTTCTTGACGAAAATACATGGGTTCTCATTTTTTTTTTTATCACATTTGCAACAAGTGTCGTCGCAAATGTCATCATGTCATCGCAATATTTTGCCATGAATCTTGCAACATCGAGTTGCAATTACGATGAATACTGTGATATGGGAAGATGGTGTCGCAAAATATTTACATGCTTTTTGCGATGAAATCCGATTATGTAAAATACTTTTGTTGTTTGTCACCTAAAATTCCTTGCGTAGATGTAAGTTCCTCTTCTTCTTGTTTAATTATTCTTTTATTAGTTAATTAAATACTTCAACGACCTCGAGTGGAGCCCTGTTCAAGCTCATTTCAAACCCTAGCATTTTAATAAATAAACTTGCCCAATTATACCTCTCCCACTTATAAAATTCCACCATATCGATGTGATACATTTTTCCTTCAAGCTAGGAGGCTAGAGATAATCACCCCCCATTACTTTCTTTGAATGTTTTTTCTTACTATAAAATGTTGTATTTAAACTATAACTATAATTTCAAGTGCGATCCCGTTATTATATTTCAGACGAAATGTTAAGTAGCCGAAATATATCCCCTCATAACTTGTTGAGGGTCTCCTTGTACCGGAAAAAGTATGGTCCGCACCTCATTTCCAAATACTAAAAAATTAAGATATATCCTTCATAACTCGATAGTTATAATTTATTTTATCGAGGGATTTTTTAAAATTAAAACTCGAATTTAAAATTTTATAATCAGAAGATTGTGATTTCTTCTGGTTAAGCAATAATCATACCAATTTCGTTGTTTAAGAATTTTTTTATGTTATTATAATTGATATATAAAATCATACTTTAATTAAATCAATTAAAAAGTTTATCAAATATACAAAATCATGCACCATTACTAGATTAGTAGAAGTAAAACTACCCCGCGGGCCTTATAAAATCACCGCAAACTCTTGTTTTACGTGCTAAACAAATGGAAATATGTTGATCTACATCTTGTTTCAACATGATTGTGCTACTGTGAGATCATCTCTTTTTATTTCATATTATATCAATTGATATTTGAAATCATATTTTAATTAATTTAATTTAAAATTTATAATAACTCATTTAAAAGATTATGATTTTTACTTTATATTTAAGTTACGAATCAAACACGTAATTATTAAAATATTTAATATCATGTTTTATTAGATTAATCATATTAGATTAATGGAGCGTCGATAAATCATCTCCCTTAATGCAGAGTGCTGTTCTTCCGACACAAGCATGTGATCTACAAATAATAGCTTAAAAAAAAGGCAGAGTTTTTATGACCATATATATAAATATCTTGATCTCATGATTACAGAACTTGACAGAACTGCCCTTTGAGTTGACTTAACAAGTCACACACTGTGACGCGCGTCACCTTCCAACGAAAAGTTTGAAACCAAAGCAAAGCTGCCCTACAGAACATAGCGGTCGTGCCAAGTAAAAGCACGTGCTTGCAAAAAAAAAAAAATACAAAATCATTCCACGTGTCGATGACTTAGAGTAGAAGAAATGAATGTAGTAGGTGACTTCATTAACTCCCAAAATATCGTCATTTTCTCTTCACGAAACAAAATTTTTTCTTCCTCCAACTTATCCGCAAATGAGAATTAACAAGAATTTAATTTATACTTTGGGTTTTACTTTTATCTTTATTTTCGATCATTTACAATCATAAGTGAAAAAAAATACACATGATGGAGAACATACTAATTAGGGGGATAATAATATGAAAAATTCTTAGGACAAAATAAGAATTAGTATAGACCGAATCGAACGTAATCATCGGTCTCAAATTATTATTTATGCTGAAAATAATTCAAACCTAATATATAGATTGTACAAAATATAATAAAAGTGCTTAAATTTATCCTAATTTTTAAAAATACTGAATAATTTAAAATAGCACAGAAGCAATCTATGCAAAGTATATACAAAGATTTGTGCTCAAGACTTATCTTGAAAAGTTATTTTAAAGTAGCAGTGACCCGTGAATCTGGTGATTGAAGACTAAATTTCTTTAACTAAAATACTGAGTTTGAGTTTAGAAATAAAAAAAAATAAAATTTGGAAGAGTTATTATTTAAATTGAATAAAAAAAATAAAGATTAGGAACAAATGTCTCGTATCTATGAAGAGAAATCTCTCCAACTTCAATTCAGACAGTGAACAACGTCATACCTAGTTAAAGATGATTCTGTGAGAAAAATAACATCTTGTTACCTCGTACTAACCTATGTTCAATTGTCATATAATTTATGAGCATGTCCTTCTACGTTCAGCTTGGAAAATTTTTCAGGGAATGCGCAACCTGGACGTATGAGTGAAATAATGCCATGCATGCTGTTTCAAAATTTGGTTTTTCAGAAATTTTTTGCGTGATACGCAACATTGATGGATTATTTGATTTTATTGCATTATACCCTTTTATTGGGTTGTTGAAAAACAATGAAAAGTTGCCAAAATTTGTTTAACTGGTTGGCCAACAAACATTGACTCCTATACATTGCTGACATGTATTTTTACTTTTAATCAAATCTTCTTTGATTCTTGATAATGAATTTATTCATAAACTAAACTATTTTTTATTTGGTTTTATTACTTTTTCCCTTTTTTATATATAAATCATTGGTGTCTAATAATCGTATTAGAGTCGATTAAATTCAGATTATACTAATTTAGATTTTTAAAAAATAAAACTCTTCTAGTACCTATTTTCTTCATACACAAGATTCAAATACTAAACTTTATTTAAGAGATATCAGTATTCAATCCCTGTAACAACCAGACATAATAACTTTTTCTTTTCTCTATTTTTAGTTTTTAATATATCATTTTTTAAATCACTTTTTGTTTGTGGCATAACAATATCTCTTAAACTCTCAATCTCTTTTCTCCCTCCCTCTCCCCCTCCCCAAGAAATGGAAAAATTTTCAAGTAAAAAGGGAGATTATAGTTTCTTTGATACTTGATAATGAATTTATTCATTTTTGGGTCCAATTTTTCTCAAGATTCTTCAATATTTTATGAGATGAACATAATTTTGTAGTCAAACCATTATCATATCTTTCGAATTTTTGAGACTTTAGAAATTCCCTCTAATAAACATAGATGCATGTGTAAAAACGACAATAATACAAAAGTTACTAAAAGAAGAAAGAAATGCCATTGCTATTGCCCTACTTATCTATAGGCTAAAGATTTCCCCCTTGGGAAATGGTCATATGACCCAACAAAAAAGAAAGCTCATCTTTTTCAAAAGAGAAGAAATTGAACATGACAGATAGGAAAATTTCATAGCAAATTCTATTTTTAAAGGTCAAGTTTTAGAGCAAACAACAAAACGAAAAGCAAAAATTACTTTCAAAAAATTGTGGGCTTATTCACTTTTTGATTAAGACCCACCACCCTCCTAAAGAAGGTCCAATTTGTGATCTATTCCATGTATCTTTTTTTCCACAAGTTATCCGAATGATAAAATGATAGGAGTAAATTTGCCCAAAAACTATATAGAAAAAGATTTCAAAGCAAAGGTTACCGACCATATTCAACTATTCAAAATCAACCGACCCACAAGAGTCTTACTAAAATTCTGCCCTCCAAAATTTAAATTAGTGGGATTGTGGTTTGTTTATTTTTTTTGGGTTCCCACCATCGGTTGTGGTCATGTTGTGATTAATTCGAATCGAATGTATGCGGGTCCTATTTAGGGAAATGATTTTTCTAATTTTTTTTATTTTTAAGTTTTAAATCTGAAATTTGATTAAATAATATAATATTTTATTACTTTATATTAACTATCGCTCGGTGTGGTTGTTTGATTTTGAATAGTTATACAAAATAGTTGCCAATTTTGAAGCACAAGGCAAAGACAATTTAGTAATAAATGAAAATGCTTTAAGGTCTCCTTTGATATGGGTGAGCACCCATGTGAATCTCTGCCAAATGTTAGAATATTTGGGATTCCTTCCCAAATTCGAGGCTCTACTTTCCTTGCTTTGGATGCTTGCTTTGGATGCTTTCAACTTTGGGATCTGTTTTTCTAAAGGTGGTGGGAATACCTAATCGGTTTGGTCTTTGGATTTGTTGTGAAATCGTGAGAGGTTATTGGAAATTGTTTGATTCCTGCCTCAAGTTTTTCTCCTTTTGTCTTTTCCATGCTTTGCTGTCTAAGTTTTGTAAAGCATTATTTGGTTGACTAGTGCATTTGGATGTTGAACTTGCATTACATATATTTTCCTAGAAAATAACACGTGTCAAATAATTAAATTTTGAGATTCATGAAATTTCCATAAAAATTTGGCAACATATGACAGCACACCAGCGGCAGTGCTACCCTTCAACAAACTCCTAGGTTCAAATGTTTAAGGAAGAAAATATATATCAAGAAAGTTTTAATTTTTAAGAAATTAATTTGATTTGAATCAGATTTAATAGGGTTTAATAATTTTTAACAAATATATATATATATATATATGACTGCAAAATTTTTATTTTTATTTTTCTTTATTTTCAACCAGAGGATCTCTTAACGTAGTGTCTTGCATTTGTGCCATTATACATTTGCAAGTTTAAATGTATAACAGTTGCCTTTACAGCTAGTACAAACTAACCTGTATCCCCGTACTGAAGTCTCTTGTGATTGGCATCGCATGCTGCGGGGGTTCGGAACCATGCCTCGTTATTTTGTCCCTTAAATTTGATTCATCATCGAATATTCAAAATTTTATTTTAATTAATTTGAATCGAATTGTTATCGGTCTCAATCGGTAATATTCCAAACTTATATATGGACCCATGTATTCATTTGTAATTAGTTATTTTAACTATGATACTAAAATTTATATTCATATCCACAATTCTATTGTTTAAATTCAAGTCGGTAGATTCATAACAATGCCACTAGTTGTTAAATTTAAATAATACCTTCTAAATAAAGTTTTTATACAATAAAGTGGGAAAATAATCTTAAAAGATTTTAATTATTTATTTTGCTAAAAAGGTAACTCAAAAAATTATATCAATATTTGATCTTTATCGTCACATAAATACTATATCAGTTTATCTAATTAATCAATATTTTATAGCATTTTTAAATATTTAATAATGGTCAATTAAGAAAATTTTGTTAATAGTTTCTTTATGCAACAAAGTATTAAAAGAAGTTTAAAGCTAAATCAGCCATTTCCATTTGAGTTGATGCCATTGTCTCTCAATTATCTAAATATATATAAAAAACAACTAGGTGTGATCGAGCTCAAACCCAGATAAAAAAAAAAAAGTTACATTAGATAGCTGGTTAGTGTAAAAATAAGACAAAAATTTACGTAAGAAAATTGATATGATAAAATTTTGATTATTGTTGTTGTGTAAATAAATCAACTAGGTCAATTCTTGCCTTCCCTTCCATTTTTTCTTTCAATTTTTTTCTTATCTTGTGTGACTACTTTATTTAATCAATGTCATAATTAATACATGATTTTACTATTATTTCCCAAAATATAGATAGAAAAATATATTTTCGATGAAAATAACTTTTGGAAAACAAAATCAAATATTTTCTTTACTTACGTGTTTTCATAGTTTTGTCATTTAAAATAAAATAGGCGGAGTATATATCATTGCTATAAGCTAAAGAGAATATTAAAGAAGAAAATAGAGAGAGAAAGAAAGAGAGTAATTTTTTATTGTCTTGTATGTATTATATGTATATAATGAAATTATAAAATAAAGTATTTATACAAATTGGGATGTGTAGATAAACGGAAAATTTTAAAATCAAGTATTCTCTTAAATATATGATATTTCCATATTATGATATTGACATATAAAAAATATTATTAATAATAATATTAGTATCATATGTATCATTCTAAAATATTACCTTCCATATATTAGACATACACCCAAATTTCCTTAAATTTATAACACTCTTTCTTGAATATCCATTACATAGAGAATAGATTTTATTAAAAGTTTACTAAAAAAAACCTAGTGGAAAAAAATTTTAGTGAATGAAAAAGAATTCAATATTCAAAATATTTGATTATGTACTCACTCCCCCTATTGAGAATATCCCTTAATCTTTAAACCGAGATATTTCGATTTCTTTAGCAAATTTTGTAAAGGTAGCAGTTGACAGAAACTTTGTAAATAAATCTATTAAATTGTCGCTTAATCATATTTGTTAAACATATATATCATCATTCTTCTGAAATTCATAAGTAAAAAAGAATTTTGATGAAACGTGTTTTGTTTTATCGCCTTTAATATATTCTTTTTTGAGTTGAGCAATTCGTACTGCATTATCCTCATATAAAACCATCGGTGTCTTTTTTCCAAAAAATAAACCACAAATTTCTCATATGTGATGAATTACAAATCTTAATCATACGCATTCACAACTAGTTTAATAGATTGTCAAAATTTCAGCATGATTAGAGAATGTAACTACTATTGTTTGTTTTATATAACGTCATAAAATGACAGTACCACCATATGTGAACACATATCTTATTTGTAATTGAACATTATAAAGTTCAGATAGATATCCTACATCTGCAAAACCAAATCAAATATGTTTTGAATAATTTAAGAAAATACATACCCATATATTTTATACCTTATAGGTAACAAAATACATGTTTAATCTCATTCTAATATTTTCGGATTGGACAAGAGTTATATCTCACTAATAAATTAATATAGAGTAATATAATAGTTCGTATATGATTAGCGAGCTACATGAGTGCTCCGATTGTACTTAAATATGGTACTTCAGAATCAATAATATTCTCATTATTTTCTCGAGATCGGAAAGGGTTTTTATTTACATTAAGTGATCTCACAACCATCGGGGTGCTCAACGAGTGTGGTTTATTCATATAAAATCGTTTTAACACTTATTCTCTATAAGTTGCTTGATGCGCAAGAATTTCATCTTTTAAATTTTTTATCTGTAATCCAATATAAAATTTTGTCTTTCTAAGATTTTTTATCCTAAATTCTCTATTCAAACACTTTACTGCTTTTGAGAACTCTTCAGGAATCCCAATGATATTCAAATCATCAACATATATTGCAATAATAGCAAAATTACATCCAAATCTCTTTATAAAATATATGAGCAAATGGGATCATTCTTATATCTCTCTTTTAACAAATACTCACTAAAGCGGTTGTACCACATGTGAGCAGATTGTTTTAATTCATATAAGGATTTGTCTAATTTGATCAAGTAATGTTCTCAAGAACTAAAATTACTTGTTTCTGTCAGTTTAAATTCTTATGGGATTTTTATATAAATATCATTATCTAGTGGGCCATATACATAAGCTATAGCGACATCCATTAACCATAAATCCAGTCCCTTTTATATTGCCAAACTGATTAGAAATCATAAATAGTCACATCCACCATAGGAGAATATGTCACATTATCATCAATACCTGGTCTTTGTGAAAATCTTTGTGCGACTAAACGTGTTTTATATCACATAATTTCACATTTATCATTTCATTTTTGCACAAAAATTCATTTGTATCCCATTGGTTTTACACCAATAGGTGTATGGACTATTGATTCGAAATCATTTCTTTTGTCAAAAGATTTTAATTCTGCCTCAATTGCATCTTTCTATTTTGTCCAATCATGTTTATATTTGCATTCCTAAATAAATCATGGTTCAAGATTCTCATTCTCATTACTATGTGGTATGCAAAAATGTCATTAATATCGACATTATTTTGATTTCATATTTCTCCAGATATAACATAACTTATTGAAATCTCACGATTATTAATATTTTCAGGTATCTGCTATTGTTTTGGAACATTAATCATAACTGATATATCTTTAGAACATGTAATATTTTCGTTGAAACCATCTAATTTATTTACTCTTTTTGTATCTTGAGAATTTTTATCTTTACAACCAATTGGTCTATCACGTTTTGTGCGTTTTTTAAACTCATTAGCAATATTATGTTATTTTTTAGGAATATCAACTCTAATAGGAGCATTAATAGAGAATATGTAATTTAGTCACTCTTTTATGGTCAGTTAGATTTGCTAAATTTTGTAAATAAATCAATTTTGAACTTTCAGTTCATATTGTTTTGTTCGAGAATTAAGATAGGATAATGACATTCATTCAAACTGATTTTATTTTCAGTCTGTTTGTTCTTTTCTCCCTTTAATATTGGTAAAACAGCATGTCAAAATGACAATCAGTAAAATGAGTCGTAAACAAATCTCCTATCATGGATTCAATATATTTAATAATCAATGAAAATTCATACCCAACGTAAATCCCCAATCTCCTTGTCCTTTAGGGACATCAATCTCCTGTAGTGGAGCAATAAGGATATATACTGCCCATTCAAAAATTTTCAACTAGGAGATATTTGGTTTTCTGATCATAAATCAAATGTAATGGGGAGAAATTATTACTACTTATTGGTAGAATCGAATAAGTGTTGTTACGTGTAAAACATGTTTCCAAATAGAAATTGGTAATTTTGCTCTCAAAAGTAATGGTTTTGTAATCAATTGAATATATTTAATGAATAATTCTGTTAAATCATTTTGAGTGTGAATATATGCTGCAAGATGTTATATACTTATCACAATCGACATACAATATTTATCAAAACTTTATTATGTAAATTTATCAACATTATCAAGACAAATTTTCTTAATTGGATACTCTGAAAAATGTGTTCGTAATCTGATTAACTTAGCAAGTAATCTCGCAAACATGAGGTTACGAGTTGATAACAATGATATGTATAACCATCTAATTGATACATTAATTAAAATCATAAAATATTTGAATGGTCCACGTGATAAATGCATAGACCCACAAATATCTTCGTGTATCAGTTCTAAAAATTCAAGAGACTCATAATTTATTTTAACTAATGATGGTCTCACAAATAATTTGTCTTGAGAGCAAATAATACAAGTAAATTTATCGGAGTGAACAATCTTCTGGTTTTTTAAAAAATGTCCACATGAATTATTTATAATTTTTTATATCATTATTAACTCGGAATAACCCAACGAGTCATGTTAAACAATAAAATTATTCAATTTAGCAAACTTTTGGTTTATTATTGCATATGTTTTTCTTGCACTAATATATGTGTAATACAAACCGAAGAAATATGCCGATAATTTTTCTAATATCCTTTGACATTCAGGATTACACTCGTAATGTAAAGGTATTCAACGTTTCCTTCATTTATTGTCTCAATATGATACTTATATCTATGGATATCTTTAAAACTCAGTAAATTTATTTGAAACCAAGAAGAATATAATATTTCATCAATTTTAAATCTAGTTCCTTTATATTAGAATATGTTAGCACTTTCGAAATTTTCTATTAATTTTGTACTATCAGATAGGTATTAATATTAGCCTCTTACCTTATCAAATAAGAAAAATACTTCTTATCTTTTAACACAGTATGTGTAGTGGCATAGTATGTGGGACATATATCTTCACCATTCATCACGAATCGAACTAAAGAATTATCTATATTTTTCAATAAATAGACAAATATTTTAGAATTCATGATAATGTTATGACTAGTGAATTCTAAGAAATTTATATTTGGACACTCTCATTACCAATCAAGTAGTCGATTTTCCTTCAGGGATACATACTTATGCTCTACTGGAGTTTTTAATTAATTTCACATTATCACTTATGGTATTAACAGTTTTTTCTCCCAATTTCAGGCAAGAAAAGTAATTCTTATTTTTTGAGTATTGTATATATCGCAAAACTATCGATGAAACATTTATTTTTATCATCTTTTATTAATTTCAGGATATTCTCAGAATCGTTTGAGAATTTATGTTGTTTTTTCCCATCATTATTATCTTACTTCTGGTGATTTAATAAATTTGCATGACCATTTCTGATTGTTTGATAAGTATGCATGATCACGACAATCACTACAATCAATACAATCACAATCTCTTCTATATTTATAACAATATTTAATCATATTATTTAATAATTTCAATAGATCGAATTTCATGATTTTCATTAATAATATTTTGTTCAGTCACAATGAGATATAAAATGAATTCAGAATATTTTGAATCTCTTTTTCCAATATTGCTACTGCAGGAGTAAATTTGAGACATGAAAAGTGGAGAGTTTTCTAACATATTTTTTTCAGTAATATTTTATCCATAAAACTTTAATTGGGGTATAATTTTAAATATCGTAAAATTATACTTACTAATTAAATTGAGATTTGATAACCTCAAATGTAACCAATTATATGAACAATCATTTTCAAGTGGTTATACTTTTCCATCATTATTATTCTTTTAAATTATTTTAATGGTATATTCAAGATCCATTGCATCTAGATATATTTCAGCATCTAACACCCATGATAAATAATTTTTTTCATATTTAATCAATGATAAGATTATTAAACTAAAAAAAGTTTGAACACAACAAAAATATGGTAGTTCCTTTTTCTGATATGGAAGATTAAACTAACTTGTAACCATAGAGTATATTTTTTAAAAAAATCATAATATTCAATAAAATTTTTATATAAAAATAATAAATAAAAGTTATAGAAAATTCATATTAAAGAAAATTTATTTTTCATGGGTGATAATTTTCGTGCTTGGTTGGGAAGAGTTTCGTATTAATAATATGTTGTAAACTAAAAAAAAAAATATCAAAGAAGAAAATAGAGAGAGAAACAGGAAAATTTCTTATTCTCTTTTATGTATTGTATGTATATAATGAAATTACAAAAGGGGATATTTATATAAATTGGGATGTATACATAAATCGAAAGATCTAAAATTAAATATTCTTCCAAATATTTGATATTTTCATATTATAATATTGATATATAAAAGATGTTATTAATAATAATATTGATATCATATATATTTTTCTAAAATATTTATCTTTCATATATTAGATATCCACTCAACTTTACTATGGTTTATAACATTGCCAAATTCATTATTTTTCAACCATTTGCTATACAAATAAATATCCTTATCTATTAGTCTCTTAGTTAAATGATTTGTCGAGATTTATTTTCTTTTTTAATAAATATGAAAAATAAATATCTTTAAAAAATCTAATTCATCGAATCATTTTAGTATAAATCGAATTTAAATATTAATAATTAAAATTTTGACTAATATTAAAAAAATTATTTGTCATAATTAAATCAAAAGGGCATAATTTTAAATCAAATTAATTAATAGCATTAAAAAAAGTAAAATAATAATAATAATAATAATAACTTTCTCCACACCATCTCGTATTATTGTCTCAACATCCATAGGCGAGAAATTGAATTCTCCACAGCAACAATAAAAAAATATATATATAAAAAAGAAAACTCAGTAAAAGAAAACAGATAAAAAAAGCTGAGGAGGAGAAAGCACCCCCGACCCTCACCTATCTGTCTTGTATGTGTCTCATCTCCTGCGACGGAATCTCCAACTCTCTATCTCTCTCTTCTCTCTATCCAAACTTCAAATATAATAGCACCCATGTTGTTTTTCTCTCAACTTATCTGATCCAAATAGGTGTTTTATATCAACCAAAACGGAGGAGGCGAAAAACAGAGGAGTTCTGGAGCTAAGGAAATGGGTATTCTCAATGAAGATGTTGTGCTGATCAGACGAGGAGAAAAACATGGTGATCCAACTGTAATTACAGTTAATTGCCCGGATAAGACTGGTTTGGGGTGTGATCTTTGTCGGATAATATTGTTGTTTGGTCTCAGCATTGCTAGAGGAGGTAAAGGTTCAGTATATTTAATTATTTGTTATAACTCTTCTTTTTTGAGATATCTGTGTGCTGGATGTGATTTTTGAAGCAAAATTAGGGGTAAGTCTTCATGGTCTGCATTTTTTATTTTCAGTACCATCAAGTTAAATGGGATTCTTGATTTCATATTTATTTGGAAATTTTCATAATTTTTTTGGTGGGTTTTGACTTCTAAGAGAAATATGATTTAGGTGCTTCGAATATTTAATTATAGTTGTGTATTTTTAATATTTTCGATTGGTTTGAGCGTTGCTAGAAAAAGTAAGATTTTTGGATTTTTGGGGGGGGGATTTTGTTGAAATTTTTGTCCGTTGGATCTGAATTTGGGAGCAAAATTAGTGATTGGTCTTTGTAGGTTTGCATTTATTTTTCAAGACTCTAACCCTACATGTCTTTTTTATTTCAATTTTTTCTAAAATTTCCAAATACTTTTGTGCACTTTAAATTTTAAAAGTAAGATCTGTGTATTTGAAATTTTTGCTTTTGGTTGTGTAGTTTCCAAGTTTGGCTTGGTGGGATCTGAGTTTCATATCAAACCTAGAACAGCTCATTGTATGTCTAGTAAAATTTGAGGTTCCTAGCAGAGAAATCTACATAAATTTAATTTGGTTCTATTTTTTGTGAGGTTTATTTGGGGTGATCTATGTTTCATGGCAAAAACCTAATTCAGCTTATTGTAGTAATAGGTGGTGATCTTGATTCTATTCTCGTTTTTGGGATTTTGTAGATGTATCAACGGATGGAAAATGGTGTTACATTGTATTTTGGGTGGTGGGAAAGCCACCAACTGGGTGGAGTTTGCTAAAGAAGAGATTATTGGAGGTTTGCCCTTCATGTTCATCAGCTTCAAGTATATTATATTATCACTCAGAAAATCAGCCACCAAAGCCACCCGATGTGTTCCTTTTAAAGTTCTGGTGTTTGGATCGCAAGGGTCTCTTACATGGTAATAATTGCATATCTTTTTGGGTTTTGTGAGCTAGATCCGGATTTTTTATACTTTGTGTCTATATTTGTGATTTCTTTATGAGAAATACAATTTTTTATGATAACTATTCCCATAATAGAAATTCATACATATTTTTTGAGATAAACTATCAGTATCCGGTAACCATGTTAAAGGTGACTAATTTCGGTTCGAGTTGGGTTAGACTCTTAAGGGGCAAAATTTTCCCAGCTCATGTTTTCTCTATACACAAGACTCGAACTTGAGATATTACTTAAGGGGAATCAGTGCCCTACCACTGGACTTGACTAGGCATATGTAGAAATTCATAGATGTGTTATTCAACAAACATGCGCTAAACTCTCTATGCATTGTGTTTTCATTTTTTTTTTTTTGGGTTTGAGTGTAATGGCTCAATAGAATTGCGTCATGGTACTGAATATTTAGGATATTGCTTGCTGAAGTTAAGTAGGACCGTGTGCTTATATGCCCTTTTTCCTTAAAAAGGAAATAATTACAATTTGATTTTTAGTTGGAGGAATAACTCTTTGTTTTGACATTTGTTGTGAAAAATTCTCTCACTAGTTGAAGGTGGTAATTAGGAATTTGATAAGAATTTGCTGCTGCCATTCACTTTTCCAAGAAGTAGAGAACCTTTAAGTTGTGAAGGTAATAACTAGATAGCAGACTTTCGCATTTTCTGGCAATGCCTTTCTGTACTTTAAGTCATGCAACTTTGTTCCTTTTCCCAAATTTAAAATCCTCCATTGCATCTAGTTTTTGATTACGTACATGAATAATTTCGACTCAAACTCTAAAGAATGATTGAGCTTTATATATCTTTTCAAATTCTTTGCAGATGTAACCAAGGTGCTCTGTAACCTCGAGCTTACAATAAAGAGAGTGAAGGTATCCACTGCCCCAGATGGGAGAGTCCTCGATCTCTTCTTTATCACAGACCACAGGTTGTTACTTGATTCCTTCTGTTTATAGTTTTCCTTTTCCTATTCAGAGCCAAAGTGTAAAGGTCTTATATTCCCGTTATATCCTTTTTCCTTTTCCGTTCCATCTCTGATTCTTATGGTCCATGTGGTGGGAAAGTATAATAAAAAGTTTTTGGAATCTTCCATAAAAACTCCAACTTTATGATATAGTTCGTAGGTGTCATTTGTCTGGGCTTTATGATTAATTTTTGCAATCACACACTGCGGAAGAGGGCAGTACCTTAATCATGTTTGGTTAGAATCAGGTTACTTTCCATCAATTATCTCTGATGTCCTATCAACTTCCTCCCCTCTCCCTATAAAGGCACTAATTAAAAGTAGATAGAAGTGTGTGATCCTGTTTCAATAATGGGTTGGTTAGGACATGGACAAAAAGTTCAAGAGCATAGAATTCTGATGACCATTTGCCAAGCATAGTGCCATTAGTGGAGTCTTTTGATGCAATCCACGTATAGAGCACTCTGTAGATATGTTGAGCAACATGTGAATATGGACCACTGAATCTGAATTTGATTTTCTAGCTTTAGACATGTTTAGTTATCCTCATCAGCTAGAAGTTGATTCACAAGCAAAATTCTTATGGATATCACCTTCCGACCATGACTGAGAATAGTTGCTTCTTTTTCTCCTAAATACTGTGATGTCAATGATCATTAAAATATCATACATTTAGGCATAATTATCATATGATCATAGAAATTAATTTAAAATCTTTAATGCATCAGAAAGCATATCTTTTCCTGGTTTATTTCCTTTTAATTTTCTATGTTAAATCACATTCAAGAGTGATTTCAAAAGATCCAAGCTAGGGGATGCTACATTTGCTTCATTATTGTGGGATTTGTTAAAATTATGATATTTTTTCTGTCGATTTGATGTGTGAACTACTATTTAGTTAAAACTTCGATTTATGTCTAAAATTTGTCATGGTCCTCAAGAAGTTCGTATAAACTCCAAATAAATTTTCCGTGTGCCTATTGTTGTCTCAGAGAACAACTTCATACAAAAAGTAGAAAAGAAGATACAATCAACTATTTGAAAGCTACACTAGGGGATGCCATGATCAGTTGTGAGATTGAGTCGGTTAGCCCACAAGTGACAGCATGTTCACAGGGTACATCATCCCTTCCCTCTGCAATCACAGAAGACATGTTCAGTTTAGAGCTGTCCAAGCAGCACCCCAGTGCATCCGCAGCATATCATGCAGTCTCAGTTAACATAGACAATTCTTTGAGCCCTGGCCACACTCTTGTTCAAATTCTCTGCCAAGATCACAAGGGTCTTCTCTACGACATTATGAGAACCCTAAAGGATTATAACATTCAGGTAATGTTTGTATCAACCAATAAGCATTTTGTCAAATAAAGAATTAAGTATTGATAACCTCTTTGAGCATTTTGTGTGGTTAATGTGCAAAACATAGCCTATACCGGCAAAAAGAAGCATGTAGATGTATAATAAACCTTAAAGTCTCCAATGTCAAAATCCCAAGGAATGAAGCTTGTAAAAGCTAAATAATATAAGAATTCTCAGTTAAAATCCTGATTCTGCCAGTATGATTTTACGATTTTGTTGACAATTAATTTCAGAATTTTGTATTTGTAGAACAACTACTAAAACCAGTCAAGCGTAACATTGACTTTAACTAATCATTATATGGGCTGAGTTTTTTGGATGAGAAAGTTTTCTGCCACTTTGTTTCTTTCCAAATTATTTTGATACCTGCTTTTGCATGATAAACTTGTGGCTTGTTTCAGGTTTCATATGGGCGATTCTATACAAGCCCAAAAGGCAACTGCGAAGTTGACTTGTTTATAGTGCAAGCCGATGGAAAGAAAATAGTTGACCCTAGCAAGCAAGATGCATTGTGCTCTCGCCTAAGAATGGAACTTTTTGATCCTCTAAGAGTAGCTGTGGTGAGCCGAGGCCCCGACACTGAGCTGCTCGTGGCAAACCCAGTTGAGTTGTCAGGAAGAGGCCGACCACTTGTTTTTCATGATATTACCCTTGCTCTCAAGATACTAAACACGGGCATTTTCTCGGTACCATCACACCTTTCTTAATGCACTCTCTTGTATCCCTACGCCTTTTTTGTACTAGACTTTGCTATATGCACTGCAAATGTGGGAGAAGAGGCGCGGAGAAAGAGAGTATAAGCCGATTTTGCTGCCTTCCTCATTTTTCTCCATGTTCTTTTTCAGGTGGAGATTGCAAGACACATGATTCGCAATCGTGAATGGGAGGTGTACAGAATTTTGCTTGATGAAGGGGTTGGTATTTCGGTGTCTAGAAAGGAGATTGAAAGGGGTGTTCGGCACAAGTTGATGGGATGGGAATGAGAGTTTCGTACATATTCAGTTAAGCAGTCATTGTACAGCAAAGCATACAAGTCTCAGTTTTAACCAAAGCTAAGTAGATGTCATGCCTCCCTTACCAAATCAATGTGCCAAAAGTAATGTCCGTATACATTACTTGTTTTAGAGCCTATATACTGTAAATAACTCTAATGATGCATTACTCGCTTGACTATTATCTCACAAATTTAATATGCTTCTTTTTTCCTACTCTAGTTTCACTGAAGAAAAAAATGTTTGGTGATGGTTGGAGTATATAAATACATCCAGTTGCGGACATAGCTCCTTATTTCAGTTGCCGCTTTGGTGACCAGAGCAAATCCACACCCCCAGCTGAGGATGCATGAATCATGAAACCAAATACCTCAAGTTATAACCACTGGAGGGTGATACATGTATGCTTAGCCCCGGGGTTGTGTACCCGTATTTTCCTTTAGTAGAGCAAGATAACGGTAACTATATATAAGAATGTTATTTCTTATTATATAATCTTACACCCATGAAGCCCCTAATGAGCAGGAAACAAAGTTAAAACCCCAGCTAGATGGTGCGGGACCAGCAAGAACTAGAGCGCCAGTTTCTATTGGGAGCATCGAAATGGCAAGGTGGGGGGGAGAGGATTAATGCAAAACTGTAACAGGAGAAAATTCAACAGCACTTGCGGGCATGACTTTCTCCTCACAATACTGCGTACGTGGGATTGATTCTGATCATATGGTTCTCCGTGGAAATACTTCAAACAATTTTGAGGGCGCATACGTGAACTATAGGTGGTACTTTTGTCACCGACGTACCATAAATTTAGTGGTAGGACACTAAATTCTCTTAACCAAAGTTTTGAAATCGACTTTTGAGAATGAAAAAATAAATGTCAGAAGAGCTAATATCTTAAATTAGATCTCACAACTATTTAAACAAAATTAGTTGGATTTCTGAATATCAGTAGTCAAGTTAAAAAAGTATTGTTCTTTGCCATACGAGAGGAGTGAAATTGATGGTGACGGTGAATTTGGAAAGATCTGAGGAAGAAACACCAACCACCTTGAAGAAGTTCAAGGAAAATGGTCTGTACAAGGATAGTGGAAGAAGAAAAGGGGCATGAATTTGTATAAAAGAACATCATTTCTCAACAATTTGTTGAATTTTTTGTGACCACGTTTTACATGATAAAAGCTTGTTCCTTCTTAGCTTTCGTGTAGGATTGGAAAGTCAGAGTTGCTGGGTCAGTCACTTTGATCCAATTGGATAACTATAACCTCTTGCCGCTGGCCAGCCTGATAACCAACCATTAGACCTGAGATTCAAGTAATCCCCCTCCTAAAAAAGAGCTCGCTCTGCCGCCCCTTGTTAATCTGAAAAGTGAGTTTTTTTTTTTTTAATCTAATTTCACTTGATCGTTTTATTAATTTATAAACTTCCTCAACTTCAGAAAAAACTAAAATTTGAGCTATGAGAAAAATAACATATATATATATATATATATATAACATGGATCCCCATAAATGTTTTCGAAATTAAAACTTAAAATTAAGCAGTTTAATTATATGTAACTTCATATTCAACATTTTAAGATTTGATTTAAAATTTGTATATTTAATTAGTTAAATAAATTAATTATATTAAAATCAATATCCAGTTGATCCAATAGCTAGATACTGATACTCTTTATATAAAATTTCAAATTTGAATCCTAAAGAGTTTTGTCTCTTAAGCATTTAACCTAACTCAAGCTGAATACTGATAATTTATAAAGAAATTAGCTCTATTCAAAATGTTTTTCCATTTAGCTAAATTCAAATTAATACGAGTCTTCCGTTAAATAATGCAAGAGAGACTAAATATTTTAAAAATTAAATATATTAAATTTTTATGTATCAATTTAACTTATATTTTGATTAATTTAAAATTATTTAAATTTTAAAAAAAATAATTTAGATCGTTATATAGTATTTAATGTATTTAATATATAACTTATTTGGGTGATCCAGCGTTTCTCCCTTGTATTTAGTCTCCATTTCTTGATTGCATGCCTTATATTAAGGAAAAGTGATTGATTTTAAGATATAAAATAATAATAATTAAAAAAAAAAATCTGAAGAGAGAAGATCGAATAGGAAACATATTCCTAAGAATTCTCAATAGTTCCGTCCAAGGAAGCTTTCAACGTGTGAGCTCGGCAGCCCCCACATGGCATTCAAAGTCGTAAGCTTCAACGGTCGTTAACAGTTTGGTGTGTTCTTCTTTTCCTCTCTCTCTTTCGCCTGGCTCTTTCCATTGGCTAGGTCCCACAAACACCCAACCTACCAATACCATAGCAGATTCCTCCGAATCTTCCGTTCTTCTTCATCTTCTTACCCCTTCCCCCCCCCCCCTCCCCGCCCCAAGAAAAATATACGACAAAAGCATCACATCCCATTAAAAATTTGTTATAAATCAGCATACCCCAGAAAAAAGGGGAAAAGGGATTGAACCCCTCCCCCCAAATTTTGAATTTATAGTGAGAGAGAGGATGAGAGCTTTGAACACAAGGCTTGTGCTAATTGATGTACACAATCTCTCAACATTCACTAACAATAAAAGCTCTAACAATGTCTCAACATTCTCTGCGTCATTTCGTCGAACAATGTCTCCGCGACATCGACCGGCGTCGTCTAGATCATCGTCTCCTATGCTTCGGTCGCCGGAGATTCGGAAACCGAGAGATCGGATGTTTTTGGGAAATGGGGTTTCGATAATTCCATCAAATTCGCCTTCAACTTCGTCGTCCCGATCATCCGAGGCCTTGTCGGAGTTGGAGATGTTTCTTGAGTTGCTTCCTTGGAGGATGAGGAGTGAATTGATGAAGCATGAGGAGATTGGTGAATTGGTTGAGGTTGTTATGGACTTGGGAAGGAAGCCTCTTGCTAGATTTCCTTCTGGTGATTGGGTGATTTCTGAGCAACCTGTGAAGTTCGATGATCTAAGGCATGCTATATCAAAGGTAATTGAGATTGACACAAAACTGCAACGGGTTTTTCTTTGGTATTGTTTGATTTTGAATTCTATTAATTGATTATGAGCCACTTGATTTGGTTTAGGATTGTCTTCAAACTTACAATATGTGAAGGTAATTAATAATTGATCTAAGTGACTTGCAGTATGGTTCTTTTGTTTTAAAAGCATGCGAGAAGCGCACGCTTAGATTTGTTATTGGAACATTAAAGCACGTATATAGAGTATACATGCAAAATGTGAGACCCAGTTGGAAGTTTGGCTTTTTGATGCTTTGCATCTGTAAACTCGATGCTCTACTGAAAAATTTAGCTCATCATATGTGGCTTCCGTCTGATAGCTTAATAATATTTTGGACTTTTAGCGCATGGATGATACTGTATGAAAGAGGAGCAAATTCTAGTAAATGAGTTTTTTGTGTCTGATAGGTGGAGTTAGATTCTGTGTTGTTTGACCAAAAAGTTGCAGAAAGAGACATGTTTGATTCTTTAATTAAGTTGCTTTATTAGGATAACTATCATTTTTTAGTCACAATTATATTGGTGGACAAGCCGACCTCAAATATTAGGACTAAGGCTCAATTTGTTGTTGTAAGTATATTGAGGGACACCGACTTAATCTATGTGACACATAATGGCCAACTAATCATCTACGTAAGTAAATTTGATTAGTTCATTATTGTTTCTTTTAGGTTGGTGAGTTTTCTGATGACAACCGTTCTGGTATTAATAATTCACTACATAGAGTAAGTGCCATTCGAAACCGGAAACTGCAAATAATTGGCCTTACTTGCCGTCTGGGTCGAGCCATCTCTGGAAGTGCTGAGATGCTACGTGACTTAGTTGAAGGAGGAGGTTCTATATTGGTCATAGGACCTCCTGGAGTTGGCAAAACAACGTTGATCAGGTACATACTTTTAGCATTCCCATGAAATCCTTATGAATGTTTTTTATTACATTGGTGAAATTTCATTTTTTTTTATAATGCATAATTAACTTAACTCGATTGATTTATTTATTTATTTTTCTTTTTCCCTTTCTTTTTCCTTTTATATATATATATATATTTTATTTATTCCATTTTTCTTTTCTCTATCTTTTTCCTTTCTTTTTCAAACTCAGTTTGTTATTGTATAATTAACTTAGACTGCTCTTACAATCAATTTGTTAGTCTAAAACTTCAACTGCTGGCTAGCATTCTATATTGTTGTTTTATTCCCTACTTTGCATCAGCATATCCATTGAAGAGCTTCTGGGGGTTGACTTTTCTCCTACTGCAGCGTGTTTATGAATTTTTTCCAATTTAGTTAATATTTTGATCATGGTCATGGAAGCCTACTGTTGAATTCGAAGGCTGCTAACTCATCATAAATATGTTAAGGCAGGAAATTATAATACATATTGTAGCTTTGCTTCAATTACTACAATTCCATTACTTTGTGCATGATGCGATACCACAAGTTGGCAAATTTGAAGACACTTTCTTTGTGCAGAGAAATCGCCAGAATGTTGGCAGATGATCACAAGAAACGAGTTATCATTGTTGATACATCAAATGAGATTGGGGGTGATGGAGATGTCCCACATTCTGGAATAGGCCGTGCAAGAAGAATGCAAGTTCCCAATGTAAATATGCAGCATAATGTGAGTATTGAAATTGATGCTTTTCCTTTTCCTTTTCCTTTTTCCTTTTATCTGTCCCATCTTTAAACGAGTTGTGGTATCTTTCCTGCATTGTTATCACTTTGCAGGTAATGATTGAAGCAGTTGAAAATCATATGCCTGAAACCATCATAATTGATGAAATTGGAACTGAGCTCGAAGCATTGGCTGCTAGTACAATTGCTCAAAGAGGAGTGCAGCTTGTTGGAACTGCCCATGGAATGACCATAGACAACATTATAAAGAATCCCTCCCTGCAGATTCTTGTTGGTGGCATTGAGGTTTTCCTTCATCTCTCATTCACTAAATACTTTACTAGATTGTTTCTAATGTTGGCTGGTGTTAACTATATTTTTAGGTTATCTTTTAAAAAGTTTTTTGCATCATAGGAAGTGTTTTTCAGGGCAGATGATTTTCTTCAAACTAGTTCATGTATATTTGGTAGTCTCTAATATTTTTAATCTAAAACCAGAGCGTCACACTTGGTGATGAGGAAGCAAAGAAAAGGAAAGTTCAGAAAACCATTCTTGAGAGAAAAGGGCCCCCCACATTCACATGTGCTGTTGAGATGATATCTAGAACCGAATGTCGTGTTCACCACAGATTAGATGCAACAGTAGACACTATTCTTGCTGGTAGCTGAAGTTCCATCACTTTTGTTCGCTAAATTAACCTCTCTATATCAAATTATTCTTGAATCTGAGGATCATTAGTATTAATTATGCTTCCCTCTGCAATAGGAAAACCTCCTCCATTTGAGCTCCGGCACATGGATATTGAAACAAATAACTCCCAAAGTTCTGTCATGCCTGAAAAGACGTATGCAGAAGAACATAAAATTCATACTGCTGAAGTAGTAACTGCCAAGGAAGATGTTGATAATCCTCCCAAGCATTTCAAGCAATATACATTTACTAGATCTTTGGGAAAGAGGAGTTCACCAGTTTCTGTATACGCTTACAAGGTAAGTACCAAAAATTTTGGCCCCACCAAGTAATTTTTTCACCAAAACACCCAGAACCTCTGTATTCAGGAACAGTTGAAATATTTGGTACGGGCGTGAGCAGCTACAAAAAGTCAAGTCCATCTTGTTTGACTCTATTTTGCCATGTTTTAGATCCTGGAAGCTGATCTGCTACAAGTTTCTATGGTAATGGGGCTTGAAGATGAAATTGAAGTAACCGATGACATTGGAGCAGCAGATGTTATTCTAGCATCCAGTTCAGAAATGAAGCAGAATCCTTGGATCCGTGGTGTAGCCAAATTCCAGCAGTTGCCAATATTTGTTATCAAAGTGTGTCTGTGCACATATATAGTTACTTTAATAATGCCATTGCATGGTTTTCTTAATCTGTGTTGTTGCCTTGTCTCCAATGTAGTCAAATACCATGGCACAAATGGTTAAAGCAATCCGCATGATTCTTGGGATCGAATCTTTTGTCTCTCTGTCAAAGCAGCAGCTCAATAGGAGTGCTGATATCGAAATTGAAGATGATGCACCAAAAAGAAAACCATCATTGGAAGAGATTGATGCTTTAGAGGTGCAAGATTTTACCTTGGCATTCCAATCTAACCATGGTTTTTCTTCCATGTCAGTTCTAAACTTAAATGCCCTCATCTTCTCATTTTGTTGTCTGCAATAGGAGGTGCGACTTGCAATCGAGTATATTGTCATTCCTGGAGGAGAGCCAGTAGAATTGCTCCCAAGACGCTCCGACATAGTTGCACGTCAGCTTGAGCTTGTAGAAAGCTATCAGCTGGCTGTGGAGAATTCAGGGACAGAACATAACCCCAGATTGCAGATTCTTCCTCGGAAATCAGACAAGAAAACTTCAGTTAAGTACTCCAAAACTAGTTCATCTCAACCAACCTCTAAATCGCTCACTGGCCGCAAAAGGGGAACAAGCTTTGCTCGGCTGCCCATTCTCCCGGAATAAATTGGAGAATTTCTTCCATTGGTAACATAAAATTCAATCACTGGTTGATAATTGAGAAATGCCCCTTGTTGTACAGTCATAAATTATTGTTCCCACTAATTGTAATATATACAACATATTGCATTCTAATGAAAGTCTTATTTATTCATCCTCAATAGGAATCCTCAGTTTCTGAGGATTTGTATTTATATCCTCCATTGTGTCTTGCTCTTATGTATGAATTTACAAGTCAGTCGAGGATCTCATCTTTACATAAATTAAAACAACAGTTTCCATAATTCCCGTTTGCTATTGTTTTTCTCTTGAACATGTGGATTAATCTGGACCACCATGGGGTGGTAATATGGATTAATTACCATACATTAGCATCCCAATCTCAAATTAGCCCTCTTTTTAAGCAACACAGATTTTGAATTTGCGCATATTTATTTAGTGCGATTGTTTGCGCATGATTTTAAGTTGTTATATATTTACAATGGATTTACTTAAATGTATACTGAGAGTAGTAATTGAACTTCTTACTATTAATTTTTTTATAAAAAAAATTATTAACGCTAAACTATGTGTTGTATGAGAATTTACCATTTTGAAACACTAATTGTAGTGATGGTATTATAATTACTAGACTCTTCGATTTTTTTTTTTGGGTAAACAAGACACTTCTCGACCGTCCAATATTCGATATTTTGTCTCGATTAATTCGGACTGATCCGTCTGAGATCTCCGTTCAGAGAATAGAGTTCTCCCCAATATAGTTATTTCATACCCAAATTGCGAGTCAAACTCGTGACCTTCATTATTAAGGGGTCGATTAACCTATCGATTGTCGCCACATCAGCTTGTGAATCTCGGTCAACATGCCACGTATGATAGCATGTGCATCCAAGACAGCAACTATGCATCAACAAATCAGCATCTGCATCCCAGTCAGCAAGCAACGTGTTGTCGACTCAGCAATTGCAAACCGGTCAGCAAGCCATGTGTTTACAAGTCACCAGCTCCCACCACGTAGGCAAGCCACGTGCTGCCCAATCAGCAAGTCAATCCCAGTCAACAATCCACCTGGTGGCCAGACACAAGGTGCATCCCACTCAGCAAGCGATGTGTTGAACAGTCACCGGTTCCAACAAAGTGAGCAGGCCACGTGTTGTGACGTTAGCAGATTTACCCAGTCAGAAAGCCATGTGTTGCCCAGTCAATGAGTCGATCCAAGTCAGCATTTTACATGTTGCCCAGTCAATACGTTCATCCAAGTCAGCAATTAACATGGCGCACAATCAGCACCACGTGTTATCGAGTCAGCTTCGAATCCCAATCAGCATTCCACGTGTTGCTTAGTCAGCATGTGCATCCCATCAGAGCGCCACGTGTGGCCCAATCAGCTACCCGAACCCAAGTAAGCAAACCATGTGTTGTCATGTCACTTTCTCCACCCAAGTGAGCAAGACACCTGCTGCCGAGTCAGCAAGTGCATCCCAATCAGCAGGCCACGTGTTGCCAAGTCAGCACGTGCATCCCACTCAGTACACCACGTGTAAGCCCAATGAGCTCCCAATCCAAGTTAGCCTTGTTATGACACCCGAGTCAAGCTCGGGTATCACAATACCCGAGCTTGGCTCGAGTTTCCGGCAGGTGAGCTCAAGCTTGAACTTGAGTTCGTCGAGCCTGAGCTTGAGCTCGTCGAGCCGGTCATTCTAGAGCTCGAGCTCGACTTGAGATGTTATTGAGGAGCACGAGCTCGAGTGTCACAGACCTCGCAGGGCAACACCCAAACCCCCCCCGGAAACCGAAACCGAGATTCGGACAGAGCATAAGGCAACTCGAAAACCCTAGAGAGAGAGAGAGGGAGGGAGAGGGAGAGGGAGGGGGAGAGAGAGAGAGAGTTTACCTTGATTCGAGGAGACGGAAGGCGAGAGCTAGGCCGAAAGGCGAGAGGCGAGAGATTCGGGAGACCTTCGATCGCGATAGTGAGAGGAGAAGAAGACCGAGACCAATCACCATGGTGAGAGGAGAAGGAGACCGAAACTAATCGCCATGGTAAGAGGAGAAGGAGGCGACCGATCGCCATGGTGAGAAGAGAAAGAGACCTTCTGCGGCTGAGGAGAAGGAGACCGAAACCGATCGCCGTGGTGAGAGGAGGAGGCAACCGATCGCCATGGTGAGAGCAGAAGGAGACCCTCTGCAGCTGAGAAGGAGACCGAGACCAATCGCCATGGTGATAGGAGGAGATTTTTTGCGACTGAGGAGGAGAACGAGATCGATCGCCATGGTGAGAGGAGGAGGGGACCGATCACCATGGTGAGAGGAGACCTTCTGCGGCTATGAAAGGAGAATGGGTGAGGGCGGGCTTAGGGTAAATGAGAGGAAAAATTGCATTCGGGAAGCTCGACAAGCCTTCAAGCCTAAGTGAATATGGGCTCGAGCTCGAGCTCAAGGCAAAACTCGCTGAGCTCGAGCCCGACTCGAGCTCGAGTTGACCGAGTTCGAGCTCGGGTTTTGACCGGGTAGTGTCACGGGTACCCGTAACACTACTCGAGTATCATAACAGCCCGAATCAAAGTAGGCAACCAACGTGTTGCCCAGCCACCAGCTCAACCCAGGTGAGCAAGCCACCTGTCGTCGGGGCAGCAAGTGCATCCAAGTAAGCTACTACGTGTTGCCAGCTAAGATTCTGCATCCCAATCAGCATACCACATGTTGTGCAGTCAGCAGGTTCCTCCAAGTCAGCGATTGGCGTGGCACCCAGTAAGCATGTTAAACACAGTCAGCCAGGTACATCCCAGTCAGCATGCCACATATTGCCGAGTAAGCTTTTGATCCAAATCAGCTTGCCAAGTGTTGCATAGTCTGATTAAGGATCCTAGTCAGCAGGCCACGTGTCACCACTCACCACCCAATCCAAGTAAGAAAGCCACGTGTTGCCCACTCAGACTGCACATCCGAGTCATAAATGGACGTGGGGCATTGTAAGTATGTTCATCCCTCTGAGCATGTTACGTGTTGCCGAGTCAGCACATCCATCCTAATCAGCATGCAAATCGTGCCGAGTCAGCATGTCAAGCGAAGTCACACTCCACGTGGTGCCCAGTCATCACGATCATCCCAATGCCACATGTTGCCAAGTGAGCACGTGCGTCACAGTCAGCTCTTGCATCCCACGCAGCATGCCACGTGTTGCGCATGCAGGTGATTCATCCCATTAACTAGGCCACGTGTTGCCACGTCATCCAATCCAACCAAATAAGCAAGCCAGGTGTTGCCCAGTCAGAAGGCCCATCCTAATCATCACACCACGTGGTCCCAAATCAGCACGTTCATCCCACTCAGTATGCCAGCCGAGTTAGCAAATCAACTGCCCCTTTCGCCTTGTCATCTGTACGTGTTGCCGAAGTCATCCGGCATGTTGGGGAACTCTTGCGATTGAGGAACTCGGTGTCGATCGTGCCTTCCTTCCACGAATCCTTCTTCTTCGGCTTGCGATTCAGCTTCAGAACCAGGGTTTGTGGTTGTGATTGTTGGGGTTGGGATTGAGACGGTGAAGGGTGGTCTAGGGTTATTGTGAGGGTTGATATTGTTCCCGTCATTGGTGTCGTTCGATTCATTGATCTCGCCATTGGTGATTTCTCGAAATTGCCGCGGAGGGGGGGGAGAGAGAGAAGAATAGGCAATATGGGAATTGACGAGTGGTTAATGTTTGGGAAAGAAGATTCCCGAAATATTCGGGGAAAACAGTTTTATAGAGGCATCTCGCGGGTTAAACTCTCACTCAAATCTTTCATTCCTCCTCCATTGCATCAAAATCTGGTTTCGTCTCACACTACCAATCCAAAATTAATAGAGACAACAAAGAAAGAATCAATAGCTTGATAAAACCCTAACTATGAATTCTCAATCAAATCGACAAAATCCAAAAAAAAAAAAAAAAGAGAAACACATCGTAAACCCCTAGATTGCAAGAAAATAAAAAGGGAAAGGAAAGTAAGAAATTAAAGTACCTTTGCTCAGATTCGGGGGAGAGAGAGAGAGAGAAAGCGAGCAAAAGTAAAGTGATCTTGTCCTTTTTCAACAATTCGTCGGCCCTTGATTAAGTTGCACATAAGTAAGAAAAGCCATGGCTTAGCTCTTTTTTACTTTAAAGGGGAAAAAGGGGAAAAAAAATTCTTTTGAGAAAATTATGGGTCACATGCCGTGACATAAGGTATGTGACGGAGGAATAAAATTGTAGGTTTTCTAGTTTGGTGTAAATGTTTTGGTTGCAACTATTAATATTTATCAAACATTTACACCAATTAGAAAATTTATAGGTAAACTAGAAAAGAGAAATTAAGGCCGGGTTAAACGGCCAAATTATAGAGAAATTGTGAGAGTTTAGATGCAACTATTTATATTAATTTATTATGTTTTTTCTCTTAATTTCTCTACGAGAGTTATTTCACACTAACGGAAATATTGTAATTTTTAAAAATTAAAAAATTAAATTTCTTGTGTAACTCAATGAATAAGTATAAAAAATTTGGGAATCGTGAAATTTTTTTAAAACAATTTCACAATCAAGATGATAACCATACAAATCAAGTTTTTTTTTATACAATACCAACCGATATTCGAAATCATATTTTAATTAATGCGGTTTGGAACTTATAGTAGTCCATTTAAGGGAGCTACCCTTCCAATATAGTTTTTTTCATACTTAAAACTTAAGTCGAACTTATGACTTTGATTAAGAATCTAGCGCCACATTCTATTAAATCAACTGATCATTGATCCACACAAAATCAAATTACCACCATAATATCATAATAGGATGACCCAAAACCTGATGACAAAAAAAGACATGAAAATTCCTTTTCAAAATTTTATCGTCACCATCTCAATTTTTCTTTTTTAAAAAAAATATGTACACTCAGTTTCTTTAAAAAAAAAAAATTTACTATTTTTTACACAGAATGAATCTCTCATTTGTTTATTACGTTGGGACATCTACAAGCAACCACGCTAAAAAAGTTGAGAGATAAACATGGAAAAGGGAATTAAAGAAAACAAAAAATTATAATTGTTTTCCTTAATTCAAATTTTAAACTATTAAAATTTAATATTTTACCATTTTTCAAATAATTAAACCAATTTAATTTCTTCAGAGTTAAATAGTCCACTCCTTTTGGGCTCGATTTGTATGTGTTGCTGAGTCATCTGGCGTGTTTTGCCTGGTCAGTGCCATGTCATTGGATTGGGCCCCGATTTCTGCCGGATCGGCTTCCAACTTAAATACTCCAACAAATGTTTTCCGAATCAATTATTACTTCTGAGCAGGAATTCAACTAGCAATCCAATTTTTTAGTGCGGATGCGTAAAATACTACGACAATAAATTGAATTTTAATTTCATTAATTTATAATTAATTATTTGAGAGATAAATATAAAGATAATTAAAATTAATTAATTAATTAAAATAATAATAATAATAATAAATAAATATAAACAGAAATAAAAATGAAATAATATTATATAATATAAAATATGATAGTTTAATTTATACAGATTTTTTTACGCCACTTATTGCTATTCAAAGTTATTTTCTCATCTAATCTCTTAACCATCATATCTTTACGGATAACTTGTATCCAAATTTTTAGCACTCTACTCCTACTTTTAACTACATCTCCTATATTTAAGTTCTCAGTTCTCCTAACCAGATCGTCTATAGATCTTCTTTGCACATATCCAAATCACATAATATGACACTCTTGCGTTTTATTTACAATTAAACTGACTCTCAATTTATTACAAATTTTTTCATTTCTAATTCTATATTTTCTAGTTTTGCCACACATCCATCTAAATATCATCATTTCTGTTACGGTCATTTTTTATTTTTATTATTATTTAATAGTCCAACACTAAGTACAATATAATAGTACAAATCTAATTGCGATTCTATAGAACTTTTCATTCAAATACATTGACATCATGCTACCATTTGCGGACAGGTAAAACATAAATCAAAATTTCTTCTACGAACCAAATCAAAAAATAATTCCTACATTTCATTTGTGAATCAAATTTTATATTTGGAATCAAATATAAAACTCAATTGAATTTCTTTACTTAAAATTACAAAAAGATAAAATACGGAATTTAACTTTCAATTGTTATTTATTAAATTATCTTTTATTTTTCAATTAAAAAATCTGAAAATAATTGAAAAATTTTTATATTTCTTTTTTTGTTTTCATCGATCGATATTCGGGTTGCGCTGACTAATCCAATTCAAGTACTGTGGGATTCGTTGTGAGATGGCTCTCTCAAGTTTGAACCCGAGATTTATAATTAAGAGTGTGTAATATCTGGCCACTATATCCATGGGAATTTGGTATATATCTGTGAGCTAATCGAAGAAATATTTTCATAGCAGGCCATGGGAAGAGAGAGGGTGTGGCAAATGAAGAAAGAGGCTTTACCACGTTCAAAAAGGGAAAAAAAGATTAATTTAATTGCCTTATTGAAGTGATTGCAGAGCATACGACTTAGGTCAAGAAAGAGAGATTCATATATAGAATTATGAGATAATTATAAATAATCCCCTTGTAGTTTGATTGCTTTTTGTTGAGGTTGACAACTTTAGCAAATTGCTCCAGCTGCTAACAAGTTGTTTTCTCGGTCACCTCCCGCATCAAAAGGGTGCAACTGCAATGTCAATTTTCTAAAGAGATAAAATACTAGAAAAATCAAATGTCCTCCCTCTCACTTTTCAAAATCTTTTGATTTTTTTTTTAGTTTTTCTATCCGATCAAACTCCAATATAATCTCTTTTTCTTTTTTTTATTCGCCTATCACGTAGAAAAGGAGAAAACGTGCCATTTAAGCCGAAGCTTCTCGACACTCCAATACAATCTCTATATTATTAAAAACTTATTTTCATCATCCATTTCACCCGATTGCAGCTGAAAAAGTACCATCGCGATACCACCACAATTGTTGTCGATGATTAGCCTTTGTCTTTCCCCCTTTAGAGCTTGATTTTAATTATTTTCGACCCCATTAAACTCAGCAATCGATTCTAATTACTTTTAATCCACTAAACTCAAAAATCTCTATCTATCCTTGATTTTGAGTTCTCATTTCTGTTTTTTCATTTGCACCATAAACCTCAACTATCTCCATCAATACTTCGTTGATCTAGTTGAAAGAGTACTAATATCAATCGAGATTTGAGTTTTGATAGTGACAAAAATGATGTTAGGAGAACTCTCTCCCGATTAGAACCCGACAGCAACTCGATTGACATTAGTAGGAACAAAACTCTAAATACTCGACGGTAGACCAAGCATTGAGAACCAAAAAAAAAAAAAACCTCAACTATCTCCATTGACACCAGTGAGGAGCTTTGTTTCCTTCAAATCAAAGCTCAATTCTAAAATTTTCAACCTTTTGAACTTGTTTAAAGTCTTAATTGTTCTTCTTAATCCTCAGTTGCTTCTGTTTTCTATTTCATCCTTATCTGTCATACTCATCAACACCGCCAAACTCGAACAACCGGTGATGAGAAAATTTTCTTTGACTTCTCTCTCTATCCCAATGAAATTCCTACACCCTCACCATCTCTTCTTAGTTTAGCCATTGAAGTCTATCATGATCAACAAGCTTCCAAGCTTCGACCATGGTGACATGAAGTTTCAACAATCTCTCTCTGTCAAGGGGTGACGAGGAAAAAGAAAGGATGACAACACTGGGAGCAACTTGTTAATATGTCAACATCAAAGGCAATTTGTCGATTTTGAAATCATAAGTAGCAATTAAAAAATAATCAAAACATATAGTGTTTCTTTATAATTTATCTTAAAATTATTGAGGGAGATATAGTTTTTCCTCGATGAACCATTGGATTCCCTCTAAAATACAATTACCTCCCTGTCAAAATATGAAAATTAAAAAAAAAAAAATTTAAGGTGGACTCACAACTTTTTTCTGATTTTAAAATTTATATTTTTTATGGAGTTAGATATGTTTTTTTTTTTTTTTTTTTTTTTTAATATTTCTAAGTAATGGAACTTGTGGGTGTGGACTGTGGAGTTCATTTGGTGAAACATGTAAAAAAATAAAGGAAAAAAGGGAAACAAAAATTAGAATTTTTTAAAAGGTAAAAATAAGCAAATTTTAATAAAAACAATATATAAAAAAATCGAATATCCCCGACCGTCGGATTGAAAAAAAGAAAAGGAAAAAGAAAAGAAACCATCGTCGACCCGAGTCTCGAATATTCCCCTCCGCCCATCTCCTCATCATTGTTCGTTCTGCCTTCTAGGGTTTTTCCTACTAAAAAGATCAATTCACTTAGAGAGAGAGAGAGAGAGAGAGAGGGAGAGATCTGGTAAGCCAATCTATGGTTTCGCTTTTATAGGGTTTTAACATTTTGTATCCTCTCCCTCCTTTCCTATTAGTTGTAAATTCTATTCTAATACTCTTTTTTCGATCGATTTTTACAGAGAATGGCAGGAAGAGATGAGTATCGGATATTCGTGGGAGGGTTGTCGTGGGACATCACCGACCGTCAACTCGAAGACGCTTTTAGTCGTTTCGGCAAAGTCCTTGAGGCTCAGGTAAGTCTTTCTCTTCTTCTGGTTGTTTTTTTCGCTTGATTTGTTTGCTTGTACTTTGATTTTGAGATAATATTGTTAAATCTCTCATATAATGCGATTGTTGTTGCAAAGAAACAACATTTTATGTAATTGATGTAGTGGAGGAAAAGACTGTGAGGATGTTGTTTTCTATGTTTGTGTGGAGGTTTTGCTTATGGGTTATGTATATCAAGTGATCAGAATATGGTCGGGGGTGTCAAGTTAACCAGAGCAACTGTTCGGGAATGTGTCGCCCTTGCGTGGCAACACGTCTTGGACATGGACGCTTACAATGGCTTGGCTGTGTCTGTCACGACATGTTGGTCCGGTCAACACCCTTGACTGCACCGAACCACTCCCGCCATAGATCATCTTAGGCAATTGCTAACCATATTTTTTGCCTAGCACCATTGAACTAGATCCGAAGAGGTTTACTAATGTCTGGGGTTTGTTTCACTCAAATATTCATCTGGGGATTTAGGTTCTAAGTGATATATCCCTTAATGGAGCTATTTACATTGAGATTGATGTATGTACAATCAGGTAATATACAGAGGTCATTTTCTGGGGTTTTCAAAGAGATGTTATATTGGTTGATTCAGTTGAGGTATTGGACTGCTAAGGGGGAGCTCAAGCAAGCTTTGTCATAGCTTCATTTAGTACTATAAGACCTTGTATTGAATGTAGAGCAAAGGCCCACGAATGATTGGTATCTTATTATTATTTACCCATAAAGTAAATGGCCATTATTAATAAGTAGCTTTAAAAAATTTCGAATTTCAAGCTAAAGGAGAAAATGATGTTTTGTAGAGCATGTAGATTGAGAGGACGCATTTATTCTGAAAGATAAGAAAATGTCGAAGGATTAGATAGGGTATAGTCCAGCACTTTGTGAATGATTGAGAATGTTGACTAGTCAGTAGATTTGGAAGTCAAGCATCTGAGGTATTGAGAGGTGCTTCATTATAAATCTAGTGCTTGGCAAGATGACTGCATCCTTGGGCCTGGTGATTATTAGAAGGAAGTTTAATCTCGACCTAGTGGTTGTTAAAAGGTTTATGATCTTTTTCCAACCTATTGTGGAAAATATACAAGCTAAAAGAACAAGGAAACTGGCAGGCCGATGTACTTGAAGGAGAAGTAAAGGACTTTGTCAAGGGCTCTTCTATCCTTGTTGTTGTTCATTGACAGGTTCGATAATAGAGTGTATGTTTTCATCTATGTGGTTCTAAGCCTAAAAATGATTTTCTTGTTTAGTCTTCTATGCATTGTTGGCTTGAGTATAGCATTGATGAGGACTCCTTGTCTTGTTTCCAAGCGAAGTTATGCTTGGCTAGATTCTTTAAAATTTGAGAAGTTTTTGGACAGCGTGGTCAGCTATGGTATTTTACTAACTCTACTAAGTGCTGAGAGTAGACATAACAGAAGTTTCCTGATGTTTGTTCCTTCCATTCCACTTAGCTTTGTGGTTTGTACTTTACACGATTTCCCAAGTCTAATAAGGTTTTGTAGTTTCAGATCAAGGATTGCTTTTTGGATGTGTGGTTGAGTATTTCCAAAATGCTGAGCTTTGGTTCTTGTTTAATATGTATGGCTTTGTCCTTGGGAGAGTTCTTGAGTACCTGGTAGGAGGCAAAAGGGGTATTGTGTCAAGGGAAGATACCTCTTGAGTGAACGTAATTCTTTGAGAAATATTTTGATTATTATCGAGAGGAGGCAAGTAATTTTCAATTATTTGAAAGATGTGTTTTTTCAATGCAAAGAAAATTTAGGAGTTTGGAAGAGAACATTTTTTTTCTCTTTTCTTGTCCCCTCCTGAAGCCTGTGGAGGCCTCTTGTCTTTTTCCTTTCTAGGATGGAAAGGGAATAAGTAGGATTTAAGATTTTTATAAGTAATTGTCTTATTTTGCAAGACAAGTAGAATTAGCATCGTGAATAGTTGGTGGATGGAAATAGCAAATTGATTAGGAACCACTAGTTATATATATATATATATATATATATGAGTTGGACATGGTATTTTAGAAGAGGTAAAGTGTGCTCTTAAGAGTTGATGGTGAGCAGATTGTTCATTGTTTTGTAAATTAGGAAATGTGTAGTTGTTAGAGGGCTGGACATAGGCTGGCTTGGCTAGTCGAAATTGGCCCTTTGAGCTAATTTAATCATTTTAAAATTCGCATCAATTGTAAGTTGGTGGATGGATATTCCTGAATTGATTACGCAGCACTAACTAGTGTTCTCTCTCTGTCTATATGTATTTATGTATTTGTGTGTGTATATGGATTTTCCAAGATACTTAAGTGGTAAACTGTGATCTGAAGAGCTAATGTCAAGGTGATTGTGCACTGTTTTGTAGATTGGAAAATATTTAGTTTGTTTCAGGGGCTGGACATAGGCTGGCTTGGCCAGTCTTCAGTGTGAAATTCATGCCCCCTGAGCTAACCTAATCGTTTTCAATTTTGAAAGACATGTTGACTGCAAATCAATTCAGGAATTGTCTGGTCCTTGGCACCGCTAGAAGTTTTCATTGGATAATCTATTGACTGTTGCATGTGGATATGTTAACATACCAGCTACCGTGTCCTCTCGTCTTGCAAATGTGGATGTATTTTTCATCTCCTTCCAGTATAGCTATGACAAAGTAGTAAGAGAAACAACAAGGAAGCACGCCTATTACATTTACTCCCATAATAACTGGTTAATTCGGTGACTTTAGCGCTTTGTGTCCGGTGCTCAGTTAATAAATGATACATACCTGTACCAAGTTCTAATCGAATTCATTCCTCTTGATTTTTTGATGATATTTTGTACTTTTATTTTTCATTTTCAGTTTGCCTCATTTATTAATTATTTCTTTTTCCTTGTTGCTGTATTTGGCAAGCTGGGTAAGATTACTTGAGATGCTGTAAATGGGTTCTAAGGAAATATTTTGGTGGGAGCTATAGCATCTAGTTGCTGAAGCTCGATCATGTTACCTGCTTATAATTTCTTCTCATGGTTGTATTGCTTCTGGAAAGTATTCACATAAACAGATTGGCTCTGGATATGTTGAGTACAGTGCATGGAAGACGGTTCTTTTGAAACTTGGTTTTGACACATCTGCTGTTCACTGGACAGCAAGTGTTTATGCTCCCAGTTTGATTGAAGGTTGCATTTCATTCAACCTGTTAAAAACTTGCTTACAGTATCAAGCAGGGGCCAGAATGTGGTGTGTGTTTGATTGAAACAGGATGCTGAAGGTCTCCAGATGGACTTCAGAGATGTACTTGAGTGCGTGTCCTTTAGCTTGCTGCTTAAATTGTGATGACAATTGCCAACTTTGATGCCCTCTCCCTGTCTTCTAGAGAATCGAAATCTGTCTAGTCTTAAAATTGTCAATGTAAGATATGGTCTTATCCAGTGCATGAAGTCTGCTTAAAAGATTGATGGTTCCTTGGTCCATTGATCTCAGCATCATCTTGTTATGCTGACACGGATGGTCACACTTGATTACCCTTGAGCTGCCAAGCTTAGTGTACACCGGATCTTTCGATTTGATTTTTGATTTTGATTTCCATGAGAACTTGTGTTAATAATATGGCTAAGGTTTGTGGAGGAAGGTTAGATGCTTCATATGCGTGGGGAGAATAGAACCTTGCGCTGTCAAGTCTATCTACTTTGGCCATTAGATGCAATATTTTATTGTGGCCTCTCTTCTTTTTCAGTTCCCATGATTTGTGGTTTTAGTGCGCTTTGCTCTTGTTCAGAGTTCTTAAGAACTTGCTGCAATGCCTTAGCACAAACCGCTGGATCTTGCTATAAAATTTGATCCAAATTGTGGTTCCAAGTTGTTTGCACGTTAAACAAGTCCAACTCAACTTCACATTCTCCCATTGCTCCATGAATTTCAGTGGCTGGCGATTTCAGAGATTCAGGCATACTTGGTCTGCACAGCATAGACAGTAAATATCATTCTGCAGATCTTCGGTGTGACCCCTTAAAGTTGTAGAGCCACATATATCTTTCGTCGTACCCCATGAAAGCCTACAATCTGAGAAAATGACTTATCAGGATGCGGGAATCTTGCATATTGTTTGAATCTCAGTATTTATCATTGCAGTGAACTGAGTCAGACTGGTCTCAGCATTTTTGAAATCTGATTCAACTTTGAGTTGTGAAGAATCGTACTTTTAATGGTGGATGAGATCTAGGGTTAGTGTAATAGGCATTTGTGTAGACTAACAGTATGGTTTTTTGTCACCCTAAATGATAATTTATAGGTACAGTTTCAGCTATTTGTGGCTTTGGTTACTTTCTTTTTTAGGAATACTCAATAGTCTTCGTCCTGCAGCACAGATGTTGCTTATATCATTGCATGTGTGCACTTTCTGTGTGATGGTCACCCTGTAAGTTAGCTGGTCGTGGCTCTTTGGACCGTCCTTAATATCTGATGCCTGTGCAAAAGGGTGAAGTGATCTTTCAATGTATTAATTTGGTATTTCAGCTTTCTATGTGCACTTTGACATTATATTTCAGAGTCAGATATATGTTGATATTCTGCGTGAAATGGTACTTGAGTTAAAGTTGCTTTGGAAAGGGGGTTGTTCCTCCCTCTGAAGACTTTTCGGTGTGAACTTCATATCAGGACTGAGTTCTGACTGGTTGTGGCTGCTATGGTGTCTGGCTTGAAGAATGATATGTGTTGAGAGGGGAACTTGAGCATTATCTATGGATTATCTTTGGTTGACCATGTTGGATTATGGAGAGGGCATTTTTTATCAGAGGTCCTATGTTGCAGATTTTCGTCGTTGCTGCATTAGTCGACCTAATGGGAACCCTGAGATGGGTCTTACGTGTCCTTTGTCATTGGCGATAATCTCTTGCACGGAACAATCAACTTAAGGAAAAGAAATTGGTAGAACACTACAAATTGCATTTCAGATTAAATGGCATTTAGTGTAATGCATAATCAGATTAGTTCTAGCATAAAACATCGTGGGTTTAGTTGTACATTTCGGAAGCCTGGCGACGATGTCAGTTTTCATCATGAACAAGGTAAGGCCAATCTATCCTTTTAGGTTGAGACGTGCAATATGAGTGCCTCTTCTCTTGTTAATTTTTCTTTTATGTGCCTCATTTCCTGGAGTGCACTCCTCAACAAGTTCATGTTTTTCAGTCCAAATTAAAAATTTTTGGGAAAAATAAGTTGTTTGTTGGTTTCTTTTTTTTGGGGGGGGGGTATTTATTCAGTTTATTTTGCTATAAAATATAGCAGTTTTCTATAGTGATTTTTTTAATTATTTTTACTTTTAAAATAGATGTAGTTTCCCACCTTTTTTTTCATTGAAAAAGCAGAGGCAATAATCTCAATAACTTTTTTTTTTTTCAATTCTTGTTTCTTGTGAATCATTTTTGTTTCCTTTATTAATTCTTGAGGAAATGATTATATTTTAGTTTTGTCTATTTCAACATGATGTGGCTAACTTGTTGCATTCTTTATGGTTCATGTTTTTATAATGGCTTCACTCTTATTGGCCTGCGGCCAGGGGTGGGGAGGATTTTAAATTTAGGTGCACACCCCATAATGCAATAATGACTTATAATGGTATGACAATGTTTTTAAGTCTTCTTCGAGCAAGGCCTTACATGGAAAAAAGTTACATTTGAGACCTTAACAATCTAAATTTGTAGGAATTGCAAATAAACTGGAATTTGAATTATTTTTGTTTATTTTTCCTCATCATCATGCATGTCTAAAATTTTAGTTTTGGTATGCAAGTGTCCCATTCCTCACAGCATCTGAGGTTTTTTTTTTTTTTTTTTTTTTTTCTTTTTTAAGTTGACTTCACACTACTTCATATGGTGAGAAGTTCCTTTATGTGTTTAATGTTTGTTGGTAAAAGTTTTGAATTACTTTGCAGAAAGCATGTTTCTTGCTCTAGAAGTTAGTGCTGCACTTCTCTTTTGATTTTTTCGCCTTTCATGTTTGATATGTTCACTTGCATCTGAGAATGCTAAACAATGCTTGTTCTTCCGTTCAATATTTGAAGTTCTTTGTGCGGTATCCGAGGATTAATCAATTAATAAACTGTGGTATGCTTATTATAAGTTTTTTAATTCTAACATTTGTCATTCATGTAGGTCATGACCGAGAGAGATACAGGGCGTCCTCGTGGGTTTGGTTTTTTGACATTTGCAGATCGTCGTGCTATGGAAGATGCAATCAGAGATATGCATGGAAGAAAGTTTGGTGAACGAGAAATCTCAGTGAATAAGGCACAACCAAGGGGTAATGACGAACTAGACCAAAGATATGGTGGTGGAGGGTATCCATCAGGTGGCAGAGGTGCCTATAGAAGTGGAGATAGACCTTCTGGGCAAGATGACTGCTTCAAGTGTGGTCGGCCTGGGCACTGGGCCCGAGATTGCCCGATGGCAAGTGGTGGAAGGGATGGTGGAGGTGGTCGATTTTCTTCAGGCTCTAGATTTGGTGGGGCTAGTGATCGTGGAGATCGTTTTGGAGGAGATCGTGATCGATACATGTATGATCATTATGATGGAGGACGCTATGGAGATAGGGAACGTTTTGACAACAGAGACAGCAAATATGGAAGCCGTGATCGTTATGGAAATGATAGAAACGACAGGTATGTGATGATATTGTTCCATTGAAAAATTTTGAGTATCATTTCCCTGAGTATTCAAACACAAGTATTTGACATCTGAATTAAGAGAAATGGGCTTTTTTAATGTTGATGGAGGTCGGGCTAGTAATAGAGGATGGTGAGAAATGCAATAGTATATTTCGTTTTGGTAGTGTTTGATGCTGGGTAAAAGAGGGTTTAAAACTTCCAACATAAAATTTTTCCTCCTTTCCCCGTGTATAGAATGCAAAAATAAAATAGGTTAAAAGGTAAAGGAGGTGATATTATAGCCATAAAAGGGGTAATCTTATACCCATCTCACACTCTATGTAGGCCTTTACACCATCTCTTTACCATGAATTTTGGTCTTCAAAACCCTCTTCTCATTGTTGTTTTTTCTAATGATACATGCTGTAAAGTCTAACTGTAGTTCTCTCTGTCTCTTCCTCTCTCTAAAATTTGGTGTGATGTTCTCTCTCCTGTCTTTCTAATTTTTTTTCCCCTCTCCCTCTTTCTAGAACTGTTGTGGTTTTTTCTCTAAATTTTGTGTAATATTCTCTGCTCTCTTTAAAAGTTGATGTGGTTTTCTCTTTCTTCTCGCTCTCAATTACTGTAAATTTAACTAATACAGTGAAGTTATGGTAAGATAAAAATACCTATCACTTAATAATATCAAACACAATATTTATACCAAATGCAAGAAATGGATAAATATTACTTAGGTATCATTGTTTCCATCGTGGGCTCTAATTTCATAATATTAATTGTAAATGTTGTATTCTGTTTCTTTGAATTCTCCAGGTATGAATCATCCAGGTATCCTTCCGGTGGAGATCGCTTTGCTGGTGACAGGTACGGTGGTTCAGACCGTTATCCTCAGAATGCTTATGGTAGAGAAAGAGGCATTGATAGAGATGCTGGCCCCAGAGGCGGTGCTGACAGGTATCGAAATGGAGGTCCTGCACGTAATGAGGGAAGAGCCTACCGAGGTAGGCCTGGTCCTTATGACCGCCCTGCCAGGGGAGGCCGCCAGTCACCCTTCGACCGTTACTAAAGTATTCACTGTTTCATTGGGAATGCATTTCTGTGAATGTAAATGCAGTAGTTACATGCATTTTCTATCTTTTATTTAGGATTATGCAGACGTAATGAACAGCAGGATTCGTGGATGCTATCAGTATTTAGGTTTTCATTTTTTGCAAATTAGTTCAGACTCATGTGGACCCAGCTTTAGTCAAATGTCAAGATGGAAGAATTCTATGTACTTGGTATCATGCCCCATCTTTGAGGCAACTAAATGTAGCATTGGGTTTAATAATCTTTTGCTTGTTCTGGCTGGAGTGATATTTTGTAGGCAGAATTGGGTGAAAATGACATGATCTAGGGTCTCTTTTACCTTGCACTGATTCCCCCTGAATACATATGTATGCACACACAACACGCATATGTAAGTTGCTAGAAGACAATGAGGGGGGAGAGAGAACTGATTTAAAAGGAAATAACAAAAGTGAACCAAAAATAAAATGATTGAACAGGGTCATCCTTACTGCGCTGCTGTGAACCTACTGACCATCCATCAAACCCAAAAAATTAAATAAATAAATAAAATCTTTTAAGTTAAACTCATTTTATAGAAGTAAACCAAAGAAGCACCCATTTGCTATAGAGCCAGAAGTTTCAAAATGAAAACAAAAAATGTGATATCCCCCCCCCCCCCCTTTCTTTTGGGAGAACAGTGGAAATCATTCCGAGGTAGAAAGTGAATGTCACTCTTCTTTCCACATGCCCAAATCTAATACACAGTTCTATGCTCGTGGGGAATTGCATAATATTCAAACTTAACTGAGCCCACCCCCCATTGATGACTAGCAGCATTCATGCACCGAAGAACTTGTACTTCAATTTAAAAAAGAAAAAGAAAATATAAAATATAAATCCCCCTATTCTTTGTGATTGCTATTTTCTATACAACGACGATAAAAATCCCTAATTTTGGGCGGCAGTGGTCGATGCTGAACAGCTTCCAGAAGAAATAGAAATAGCACACAATGCATCACTATCTCTTGACAATTCAACCAAATATTACTTATTCTTCAAAAAAAGGATACTATTACTTGTCCATATCCTAATTATAATACAATCCATCTCATATTTTCACATTTTCACATTTCAATATTCTAATTATTCGTTTGCAACTTGTGTAGAGTGGGGACTTAGAAGAGTGTAAACCCATTGACCAGAGAGACGTCTCCTCCTCCTTTGCTTGCTATTGTGGTTTGTGGAAAAATGCATGAATTTTGCTTTCTTGCAAGTCCTATCTACCTTTATTTTTTATTCCTTTCCTTCCTTTTGTTTGGTCCCCAGTCCCCAGCATTTGAATAATCAATGCCCTGGATTCTTGGGAGTTGACTATGAAGTACCTTGTGAATTTTCAATTGGAAAAAAAAAAAAAAAAACAAAAAAGAAAAGTGCATTTAAATTAGAAAAACCTTCTCAACTTCTACTTACTCATGATGACCAAGTTGCCATCCAGTTGGTGGATTTCAGTTGAAATTTCCCTCATTAGGCCCCCAAAATTCCTATGTTTATCTTACTCCACCTATGATTGTTATCGTGTGGTTTGTATAGAAATGAAAATGAAAATATAAAAATAATAGGAAAATATTGTAAAAATATAAAAATTATAGAAAATGAAAATATAAGAAAATACATAAATATAATAAATATTTTATGTAAATATTAATTATTTTATGAAAATAATAAAATGATCATATTTTATAATAAAAATATAAAATGATCAAATATATAATTGTTAATTATAAGATAAATAATATAAAAAATAAATAATTATAATTAAATAAATAAATAATTCATTAAATGTATAAAAAATGTATAAATATAAAAAATAGAAAATATTTTATATAAATATTAATTAATTAAGCGTGCCGACCCATTTTGAAAATAGAAAATATTTTATAAATAAGAAACGTTAGTTTTGAGAAATTTACGTGCGTAAGAGGTTATTACTATTGTCTTAATAATGGTGAAAATTCCTACTCACTATTTTTATTTTGTGTACCAAATTTATGCAAGACAGATGTATAAAAAAAGTTGTAGATTTATGATATAGTTCATGTAAAGCAGAAAAAAAATAATCTTTCTATGTGATTTAAATAATTTTATTGTTTTAATAATTGCTATAAACTATGCGTTTATTAATAATATTATTATCGTTTTAAATTTATATAATTTAATAAATCACCCTCATGCAAGACAAGTGCATAAAAAATTAGGGTAGTCTTTTAAGATAGTTTCATATAATATAATTTATTTGAATGGATATTATACAATTTAACTAGTAAAAACTCCTATTTAAAGATTAGATTTTGAATTAACGTGTTACTGATACGTTTTAAACAAGGTTTTGGACTCGGCTTTTATATGTGAAGAAAATAAGTATCAGAAGAGTTTTGTTTTTGAAGGGTCTAATCCGATTTAAACTGAATTTAGTCAGATTCAAAATGATTATCGGATATCCGATAGTTTATCATAAAAAAATTAGATTTGAAACTGAATCTTATCTGCTCTATATTTAAAAGATTTATAAATAGTAAAAGGTCTTCCCGATTCAAATAATTTTAATTTTTCACAAATGATTAATAAGACTTCTTGGCAAAGGCAGTTCAACTCTCGATTAAATTAGTTAACTTTTTACTTCTCTATAGTGCATTTGACTTCTTGCACACTAGAAAATGAGGAACAATAGTTGATGATGATTCTACAGATTGTGAAATCCAACTTTAGGACCCTTTTGTTAGTGGTAAATGGGTATGTGAAATTTGGAGATTTAAGATTTGGAAAAACCATTTTTGATGAGGACAAGAGATTCTGGTTGCTACCAGTGGAAATGCTTTTGGCCCCAATTGCTAAAGAAAGATCACTCGAGTGTGACATTACATTCAATACAATAGTGAAATAGAAACAACCCACTAAACTATTTAGTTCTCTCTAGCCATGAAGTGAAAAAGAAATAAAAATAAAAAATAAAAATTGGGACATCAAATATTTTCCACAACAATAAAATGAATATACAATTTATCAAATTATTTTACTTGTAAATTTTATCTTTTTTTGAGTCGTTTTAAAATTATTTTTGATCAAAAGAATTTGGTGTCAAATACCGAAGAGTTAAATCTTTCGATCATTAAGTAGGGTTGAAGGCTAGTAAGAAATATACTAGAATGGCCGCATTTAATGATCATATGCAACTCATAAGTCCTATAAATTTTTGTTTGACAAGTTCACTTCGTTCATAAATCACACCAGTTGATCAAGAAGGGCTCCTCCCCCGTTGACATGGGAAAAGTTTTCTTAATCATGGGACACTGCAAGGAAGCAGGAAGACTGAGAACACATTACGCAGAAAGAGAGGGAGAGAGCCATGTGGGTGTCAGAGCTCGGGCCAAAGTTCGAATAATGGTACCAACGCGCGTGCACAACCAAAGAAAAGAGAGATGGGGGATGACACAAGCCCCTAGCAATGGGCATTGACTTGAAGCTGTGGAATTAAGCAGGAAGGGCAACTAGTCAATATTTGCATTGGACCTAAAACTCGAAGACATTGTGGTTATCCTGACACACACATCCTCATGCGCAAGAGCTGTCACCCTGACTTCTTCCATGTTGGTAGTTTACCAGACTTAATAAACCCCACCCATCATAGAACTGAATTTTCAACTCAAGGAAGGAGATCCAGAACATACGGACATGATATCTTGTATTTCAAACTATTCCCTGACACTAAAATAATCAATTTGTAGTAATATATTCTGTTTAAATGTCTGTTCGATTTTCCAAACGTTATGTTCTCATGCACATGCATGAGGTTTTGAATTTGATTCGTAAGGATAATATTATATAGCAATTTGAGCAATATTCATTTCCAATAAAGTTGTTAATCTACTTAAAGTTTTGGAGACGAGAGAAATTGACTGATAAGGAATTTGTTGTAGCGTTTGATATACGAAAACTTTTCAATATTAACGTTTTTCTATTTTTAAAATATTTTTTATTTTCTAAACATTTTAATGCACTGAATTAATTATTTTTATATAAAAGTTTTTATATTTTTTATATTTATATATTTTTCTATATTTAATAAATTATTTGGTTGTTTAATTATAATTTTTATTTTTGTGTTATTTTTTTTATTATATAATAATTATATATTTGAAAATTTTGGATTATTATTATAAAATATGACCATTTTGTTATTTCTATAAAATAATTAATATTTACATAAAGGTTTTTATATTTTCTTATATTTAAGTATTTTCTCGCGTTTCTGTTCTTTTATTTTTACAAATATTATTTTTCCGTATCATTTTCTATTTTCCTATTTCCATTTCTTTTCGGCCAAGTTTGGCACCATGGAAGGAGGGAGGGAGTCGGACAGCTACCTCCTCAAATTTCTTTTTATTATTTAAATCAAATATTATTTACTCCTAAATATTATAAATTTTATCTTACTAAATTGTAAGTGCAGATGCATGTTATACTTCTTCCTTGTCTTTGCCGGTGGATTGGATCAAACGTCTTCTATATAAGAGTAGATTTGTATTAATAATAAAAATTTAGTTATAAAATAATTAATTATATTTTAAAAAATTATATTTTTGTTAACTTTTTTTTTATTAATGATAGTATAGAAATTTTTAGAGTCTTTCATTCAAGTAGGCTTTACATTAAGCCCTAGTTTGACTAATTTGTTATAGTTTAATCACAGAAAGATATGATTCCAATAAGGATGAGTTGTACAATGCACCATTAATCAAACTTTTTTAAATTAAGTGATCGAACATTCTGTTTTTTAACTAAAGGTTTCAAGTTTGAGTTCTGGAAATGACGAAAAAGAATTTGGGAGAGTCAATCCCTAAAATGGGTTTCACAGTATTCGAACCGAATTAATTCGACAAAACTCAAATACCGATGATGAAAAAAATAATAATAATGCACCGTTAATGGATTTTCTAGAACTAAGTCTGATATCAAGTTAATCGGTCGAATGTTAGTCTAAAATGACTTGCCAAGTTCCAAAGCAATTGACATGACTTTGGTGATTAAGAAATTTGCATTGGATTAGCCAAGGTAGGAGATAATATCGGCAAGAAAACAGCCAAAACTGGATCCCTTCGATCAAAAATTTTAACACACTTTTTTAATTAATACAAGCAATTAATCTTTTCCCCTTTTTTTGGGCTAATTGATCCACAAGATAGAGGATAACCCCTTCTCTTATTTATATAGCCTGCCTTCTATGACCACGAGCAAAAATCTTTTAGAAGTCTTTAGAGATTTTTCAATATAATCAGCAATAATACAAATACAAATAGTAAATTAGCAAAAATTAGTCCATCATGCAACTATATATATATATTTTACATTAAAATCATAGAAATCATAGAAATTATGAAAATACAAGTGTTTATGAAAGTTCGAATATGAGATCTTAAAAAAATTCGAACAAAAATTCTTTACTATTCAGATATCTCTATAAGGGCGATCATACAACAATATGATTAAGCATCATTCATACCCATAATTAATAAAACATAATTGAAGGATTGATAACAGAAATCAAGGGATTCGTTTCATTTCAATCATCAACAATTGCAAATCAAACTATAAGTAGATTTTCTTTTTGTATAAATAGTAGTATGACGTAAATCTAAATACACAATCCAATACAGTTTCCTTTTCATCTCTCTCCCTGTAGCTATCCAATGCCATAGCTGACAACATTAAGATGGTTTTTCATTGAAGTAGTTGTCTCATGGGCTCAATTATTGTATACATGGTAAAGTAGCTACCTGGCCACAAGCAAATAGTTGCCATAAACCATTATTAATCCTATTATCATTTATTAAATAATGATGATTTTATCGATGGACAGTTAATCTAATGGGATGGGATACTAAATCCCTTAATTAAGTTTCGGATTTGAAATTTAGGAATAGAAAAAATTACGAAGGGGAGTCATTCACTAAATAGAGCCCCGTAAACAATCGAATTGAATTAGTCAGAATATAATTTCAGATACCGTGACGAGAACTAAAAAAATAATAATAATAATAATGCAGATCTTAGGTTTTTCTTAACCAGACCCAGGTGATGTTTCACCGGATGGGAGAGATAATCTAGTTAAAAGAATTTGAAAAACAAAAGGAAACTTTGAGTTAAATAATGATCAAGTTGCATTATTACCATATTATATTTGGTTAACAAGTGACTCCTTGGTTTTTTTTTTTCTTGTGTAATGGAACATTTTTCGTCTTATTGGTGTCCAGAGTTATACTCCGACTAATTCAATCAGAGTCAGGGTCAAATCCCTTTTTAGGAAAAATTCTTCTAATATAATTTTTTTAATCCTAAACTTTGAAGCGAAGTATTGATTAAGAGATTTAGTTCTGTTTTTTACTGAGTCAATTGTCAATTGATTGGTTCCTTGGTTTTTAAGAATTTGCCTTCAATGCACGCAAGGAGAGATTCCCCCCACGTTGATTCTTATACAAACACATTGATAAACAGCTCTTTACTTTTCTTTAATCAAGATGATTAACATGATATCAACTTGAACAAATCCAGGAGAGCAACTAGCATGCAAATGCATTTTGTTATTCATTTTGAATGCAACCTTTCTATTATTATTTAATTATCAGTTGGTATTAATGATTATTCAGGGAAGTGTATGAATGGATCTCAAATTTATAACAGATAAGCAATTCTTTTTTTTTTCTTTTGCATCTGTAAAAATATGGAAAGTGATGGAGCGAGATTTCGAATTCACCACAAAGTGGCCAGTGTTTGTACGCAATATATATGCCTTATAGGTATGAAGTGGTTAAGTAGAATGTGTGTTAATGAAAAAGACGTCAGATCCGTTAATTAAAATTTTAAATTTAAAATTTAAAAATAAAAAAAAATTATATTAAAAAAACTTCTTTTTGATTGGGATCTGACCACAACTCGTCTCGAATTAATCAAAGTGAAATTTTGAATATCGGGGGTGATGAATCAAGTGCAGGGTTAAAAAAAAATACATATATGCTTTATAGGTTAGTATATGTGCGACTGCTAGGAGTATGGCCAAAGTTCACCGCATTTCCCGAGAGAGAGAGAGAGAGAGAGAGAGAGGAGCAGGTTTTTATTAGAGATGTATTTCTTGGGAGAGTTCTAAAAGGCACACCATGGTCGGTAATATTTTGGGGATCAAGTCATGGATTACATTAATGTCATTGTCAATCTTCCTTTGGCAATCCAAATAATATTTTTCAAGAAACATATAATATATCATAGTTAAATGGGTATTCACCAAAAAAAAAAAAAATAGTTAAATGGGTTTCTAACAATTTATGTCCTCCTTGATTGGGTTTCTAATAACATAAGAGGACAATAATTGGATCCACATGATCCAAAATGAGAAGGGTTCTCACCCAAAAAAAAAAAAAAAAAGGAATGAGAAGGGTCAATCTTAGATTTGGTCGGTCGACTTCGTTTCGGGATAAGATTCTATTTTTTCTTTCTTTTCCATTTTGGCTTGGTGACGGACACAAACTGATCATCTCACAATTTTTTTGGGATAGAAGGCTCAAAGTTGCTTGTTATTAATTGCCACTAGTTCCTATTTATTCCCGAATTCAATCCAAACAAAACACAAGAGGAAACAAAATTCAGGTAGATAAAATTCACCCATTTATCAAGAAAATGAATTATGTATATATACACATATTGTATGAAGTACAAAAATTTCTCAACACTAACGTTTTCCTATTTTAAAAATATTTTGATATATCAAATTAATTAATATTTATACAAAAACCTTTATATTTTTATATTTATGCATTTTTTCGTATTTAATGAATTATTTATTTATTTATTTATAATTATAATTTTTATATTATTTATTTTATAATTAATAAGTACATATTTGATCATTTTAATTTTTTTTTAATAAAATATGACTATTCAATCAGTTTCATAAAATAATTAATATTTATATAAAAACTCTTATATATATTTTTTATATTTACATATTTGTTCACGTTTCTGTTTCCATTTTTTTTATAAAATATTATTTTCTCATATCATTTTGTATTCATTTTTATTTTCTATTTTTGTTTTCTACAATCTAGTTTAATTTTCTTGGTTTTCTTTAAATGTATTGCTAAAGTAATTTTAATTTATTGATTGATATATAAGTAGTGTTATTTTAACGCTATTTATATGTCCAATTTATTTATCCAACCCAGATTCTAGTCGTTATGTCAAATTACTTATTTTCTATATAATAATGGGAACCCATTTCATGTCTTCAATTTATATATAACGTATTATAAGATAATATGGATTTTTTTAATACTTGATCACCGGTATCTAAAAATCTGATTAATCTAGTTCTAGCAACTATGAAACCCAATTTAGGGACGTCCTCTTTCATGACTTTTTTAATATTTTATCACTAGACTCATAATACGTTCGTGATAATAAGGATATAAGAATTCTTTTCTACTAAGGATAAAGTTCTACGGAATCGATCTTAATATATTTTTTTATTGTACAAAAATTAGGGACGGGTATACCCATCACGTGTGGTATTTTCTGCCACATAATTTGCAGGAGACACCAAATTTGAATCGTTTAATGCCTTAGTAGTCCATAACTTTGAACATATATATATTTGTCATTTCATGATCATATGTGGCCCTATTCTCCTTTCCCTTGCTTTCAAACTCTTTGAAGTATGACTATTTTTGCCGACCACACCAGACAAGAAATTTCAAGCCTCCCAAAGGAAAGGTTTGGATTAAAGTTCAGTGATAAATAAGATATTCATGGAAATGAGAGCAAGTGTGAATTAGGGCAATTGGAGATTAAAACTTGTACAAGTTCTTTATGTTTTGTAAAAATGTTAAATGGGTTTTATTATTTTTCTGAACTTTTTAATTAAAATATTTTATGTTATTTTTATCTTTATATTTTTGTTCATTATATGTAATTTTATAGTTAGGCTACTATAAGCGAGATTAATCAGGAATCTATGCTTTCTAATAATATTATTGGAGTATTAACATATGAATGTAAATATACAAATTTTCTTGGCAGATGAGTAGTATGAATTATTTAGAAACAACGTTATTAAAAAATATTATATATCAAAATCAAATCAATTATTAAATAATACTGTATAATAAAATAAATCAATAATTGATTTAATTTTAAAAATATTTGACTTTCTTTATTTTCATATCGGTAACAATGAGTTTTTTTATATAAATTTAACATATTATAATATTTTATTGAAACAATAGATTATTAGAATTTCATATTATTATATTACTTTTAATCTTTCACATCATTATTAGAATCATTCGATCATCCTGATCACGAATAATTTAGGGTAAAATTTATACTTTTGGATAAGATTCATTGTGACTCATGATTACATCTTCATGATCATAAAATTAGTAGAGACAGCTTTCAATCCAAAATAATGTGTGTCCCAAAGGACTTGACTAGTCAGTGTTCACATGATATGTAGGATCAACTACATACACTTCTTAAGACTGTTTGTGTTAGTTTGAGTGCGACATTAAAGAAGAAAACAAACCCTAATTTGACTAATTTCATGCATTTCAAAATCAAGCAATTTGAATATTTAAAAGTTAGAAAGTTAACGAGGAGAAGTAACTACAAGGGAGATCATTCCAAATACGTAATTAGAGATTCTGGATTCATGTACAGAATTTATTTTATATTCTTATTTTTTTGTTTGTATAATTCTGAAAGTGAATCTTGACGTAATGGTAGAGTTGTTCTTTTGGTGATCTCGAGGTCAGGGATTCGAAACGTGAAAATAATCTCTTTGTAAAAAATATAAGGAGAAAACTGCGTACATAAACGTCAACTCTTCCCTTACCCCCACACTAAGTTAGAGAGCACTTTGTGTACTGGGTGAACCCTTTTATCTGTATAACTCTAAATTATTCTATATATTTAATAATTTTTGCCATACTTAACCACACACAAAAATAGTGATATAGACCGAATACAAATGAATTCACGTGTATGTGAGTATATTATATTATATATATAATTTTTTAATGTTAGAGATTTCATATAATTTGCATTATATTAATTAAAATACCTATAATTATTGATTTGTTTTTTTCTATTGGGGGGATTCTTTACATGCCCACTGGCTAAAAATTAACCAAGTCAAGGATGAAATCTTGTCATTATCTTCCCCTTATGAAATATGTGCAGTTTGAAATTTATAAAAGCCACGTTTTGCCCATTAGAAGTTGTATTAATTATTTTAAATTCAATTACAAATCGGCTTGAAGATGATAGGCAGGCTTGGAGACAATTAGAAGATTCATTTTTCTAATGTTTAATTAATTAGGATAATTTTTGGAAGGGCTCACGTGTTTTGACCATCTTAACACACTTAATTTTCCAAAAACGATTGATTAAACAAATTTGTAAATTTTTCGATTTGGACAAGACCCCGTGTTTTTAAAATCAGATTGGAATAGTCGATTCAAGTGATTCAATTTTCACTATTAAACCGAATAAATTCAAATCTGATCAAAATCGATTAAAACTAATAAAATCGATAAACAATTCAAACCGATATATAAAAAAAAAAAAAAGGTATATGATCCATTTCACTTGATTTTTTTTTTCCATTTGATCTTTCTAAGTATTTATATATTGATTTTATTTTATTTTAAAATATATAATATATAAATTATATATTTGATATTACAGTAATGTCATTCATTTCAAAAATGGTTTAACTAGTCTAACTTATGAATCAATGATTAGTAGATTGATCGAGTTGTTTATCGGTTCAGTTTTCAAAATATTGGCAAGACATTTCAAATACAGGAAAAGATATTTCAAATAGGTTGACGCATACCTTTTTAGTAGAAATGTTGAAAAATATATATTAAGAAAATCATATTTTTTCTACTGGTCATCGCATGTGGAGAATGGAGATCATTTATCTCCCTTTGTACATTTATCTAAAAAAACAACACATGAACTCTATATTCTACTGGACTAAGCTCAAATAAATGAATATTTATTTAATTATTTCTAAATTCAGTAATGCATATTAATAGTAAGTTTATTTCTAAATTCAATAATTATAAATTAGGGAATTACTTCCCCCATTTATTACATAAGTTTATTTAGGGTATATCATAATCTATTATTTCTCGAAATAACGTAATTTGTCGATAGATTTAAAATTCACTTCCTAATAATTTTTCAATATTTTCCAATGCATTTTTATTAAAATTATTTCTCAATGTCGAAGAGTTCATAAATCATTTTCTAAAAATATATCAAAATAATTTTTTCCAAAATAAGATATTTGTAAATGTCCTTGAAATTTTTTTCAATATTTTTCCCAAAATATTTTATAAAAAAACATTTAATAATTTTCTTCAAAATAAGATATTTGACATGTAACTTATCTTCATCCCTTATCCTCTTACTCTTTTCTTCTCTATGTTTGGAAATTAGTTGTAGGACTTTTTTTTTTTCCTTCATTAGTTTTAGGCTCTTCTTATTGAATTTAGTGATAGTGATCTAATAATAATTTTTTCCTTTCTAAGAATATAATTTAATCCTAATTATAAATTTCCCTTTTTTCTTTTTTCTTTTTGGTTCTTATTTTTCTTTTCTTTTTTTTTTCCTAGAAAATCCTACATTAACTTTTGTTGTTGTTTCATTATTATTTTTCTTTCCTAATAATATACTCGATTGTTTCATGTCCAGACATTGGCAATTATTCTCACCTTTGCTTTCAAACTTTTATTTATTCTTTTTTATTTTATTTATTTATTTATTTTCTCTTTCCTATATATTTGTCTCTCAAACAGCTGATCCCAAAAATTTGGAATTAAAGTTTAGTTTGTTATTATTGTAATATGTGTCCATAATAATTACATATTAATAATATAAAATTAAATATATGATGACTAAATTGTAAAATAAAGTTTTTGTACAAAAATGCCTGAAATTGTTATCATATGAAAATTAAAGTTTTCTATATATTTTCTCTTTTCTTTTAATTTTTTTTTCTCCCCACAAAAGGCAGAAATTGTCAAGTATCATATAGTAAAATATAAACCTTACCTTGCATGGTCTGAGCAGTGGCATGTCGGCAACCAAGAAAATTAAAGCTAGCTAGCATTTACTTGGTTCAAAGATATCCCCTTGGATCATAATCTAAGTTTTGAGCAGCTACTATAGAACTAAAATAATGCCTCATGTCGATTATATAAAGTCTTCTTGATCTTGGACATTTCTAATTTTTTTCACACCTTTCCTAGCAATACACGGAGTCAACTACAGGGTCTCTCTCTCTCTCTCTCTCTCTCTCTCTCTCTCTCTCTCTCTCTCTCTCTCTCTCTCTCTCTCTCTCTCTCTCTCTCTCTCTCTCTCTCTCTCTCTCTCTCTCTCTCTCTCTCTCCCCTCCCTCCAATTCCCACCCACACAAACTCTCTCTTTTTCTATATATAGTCCCAAGTACTCACAAGACCCCCATCTCAATTATATCCTATAAGCCACCCCGCTAAACAACTCTCACACACTCTTCCCACTTCCAAAACCAACATGGCGGTAGCCACACCAGGTGCTGGTGGTGGCTGCGCCGGCACAGGCAGTTTTGCTGTCCAAGTCATAACCGGCCGCTGGTTCATGGTCTTTGCCTCCTTTCTCATCATGGCCGCTGCAGGCGCAACGTACATGTTTGGCCTCTACTCCAACGATATCAAGAAATCCCTTGGCTATGATCAAACAACTTTGAACCTCCTCTCCTTCTTCAAAGACCTCGGTGCCAACGTTGGTGTCCTTTCTGGCCTTATCAATGAGGTCAGTTCAAATTGTCCCCACTCATATTTTCATTTTGCTCTGATGTTTTTCTATACCAATTTTTTCTTTGATCCGACCCCCTCTTGGGTTCACAAAAAGTTTAACAATTTAAGAAAGGAAAGAAGAAAGAATCTTATTTGTCTTCCTATTAATAAGTGTAATGATAAGCTTTTGTCAGGTGGTGTATAGTATCATCTAATAACTTTTATTTTGTGTACAACGTCACTAATATAAATTTTTTTTCAATACCGCAACACAGGTGACCCCACCATGGGTGGTCCTGTCAATGGGCGCGGTTCTCAACTTCTTCGGCTACTTCATGATCTGGCTAGCCGTGACCAGCAGAATCTCAAGACCACCAGTCTGGCAAATGTGCCTCTACATCTGCATTGGTGCCAACTCGCAGGCCTTTGCGAACACTGGCGCACTTGTCACATGTGTCAAGAACTTTCCTGAAAGTCGCGGTGTAGTCCTTGGCCTTCTCAAGGGCTTTGTGGGACTAAGTGGAGCTATATTGACTCAGCTTTACCATGCCATCTATGACAATGACTCTAAGTCCCTAATTCTACTCATCGGTTGGTTACCCGCGGCGATTTCGCTTGTTTTCCTACGTACGATTCGAATTATGAAGGTTGTTCGACAGCCTAATGAGCTCAAGGTTTTCTTTGATTTTCTATACATCTCACTTGGTCTTGCGGCTTTTCTTATGATCATCATTATTGTCGAAAAGAGGACTAATTTCACCCAAGGTGAATATGTGGGTAGTGCTGCCACCGTTGTGGCCTTGCTTTTTTTGCCTCTTTCTGTTGTTTATAGAGAAGAGTTGGGTCTATGGAGAACGAAAATGCTGGCTTTAAATGATCCGGCCCCAATAAAAGTTGTGACTGAGAAAGTGGATCCCACTCCCGACCCGGAACCCAAACCTGTTTTAACTGAGTCGAGTCAGCCCGTTTCAGAGAACCAGCCCTCCTGCTGGAAGACGGTGTTCCGGCCACCGGACAGGGGTGAGGATTTCACAATTCTGCAGGCTCTCTTCAGCATAGACATGCTGATCCTCTTTTTTGCGACGATCTGTGGGGTTGGCGGCACGTTGACTGCAATCGACAACTTGGGTCAAATCGGGACCTCACTCGGGTACCCGACCCGGAGCATAAGCACCTTTGTGTCTCTGGTTAGTATTTGGAATTACTTGGGAAGAGTTGTAGCTGGCTTTGTTTCTGAGTACTTTTTGGCCAAGTACAAGATCCCAAGACCTCTTATGCTCACACTTATTTTGTGTCTCTCTTGCGTGGGTCATCTCCTAATTGCCTTTGCAGTGCCCAATTCACTATACTTTTCCTCGGTGATCATTGGGTTTTGTTTTGGTGCACAATGGCCTTTACTCTTCGCAATAATTTCTGAAATATTTGGGCTCAAGTACTATTCCACTTTGTACAATTTTGGGTCTGTGGCCAGCCCAATAGGGTCATATATCCTAAACGTGAGGGTCACGGGGCATTTATATGACAGAGAAGCAGAGAAGCAATTGAAGGCATTAGGGCTCACTAGGAAGGATGGTGAGGACCTTAATTGTGTGGGGTCTCAATGCTTTAGGCTTTCATTCTTCATAATTACGGCAGCAACGGTCCTTGGCGCGCTCGTCTCAGTTATTCTCGTGCTTAGGACTAAAAAATTCTACAAAAGCGATATCTACGCGAAATTTAAGGAAGAAGCTAGGGCGGCAGAAACCGAAATGGCAATCTCTAATAGCGAAGTCAGGTCTTGAGTGTTAGGTCATTACTTTGTAAGAGAAGGAATATAGAAAATTATCGATACCCTTTAGTTAGTGGTGCACATTTTTCTTTTTCTTTGTAATGGTTTTTTTTTTGTTGGATAGGAAGACTCAAACAAAAGGGGATAAAAATAGTGTCAATTGAGTTATAACTCATTGATCCATATAATGATATTTTTTCTATGCTTCTTGCGATGCCTTTTTCAAAATGGCAAAATATCCCCATGTGATTGACAAAATAATGAAGAGTTGCTTTGATAATGACTTGATTTTGGCCTTCCTGTGTTCGCTATTTCTCTAATTTAAGTATCAATCGGACGGGCTTTATACAAATCTTATGTTGTCAACGTTGGCGTTTATTGTCAATATTGAATGCATTATTGTGTTTTCAATTAGTCAACAGAACTACCCATTGGTATTAACCACTTTGCTCTATTAAAATTCTCATCCAAACTAGGGGTGTTAATGACACCTAGTGGTGTCATGAGTACCCGTGACACTAGCCGATCAAAACTCAAACTCGGACTCGGTCAAACCGAGCTTGAACCTGAGCTCGGGCTCGGGTAGTTGGGCATTGAGCTCGAGCTCGAGCGCAGCTGTGTCGAGTTCAAAAACTCAACGAACTACCCGAAATATTTTAATTTTTTTTTTAAATATAATTTTTATATATAAATATATATATATTTTTAAAAAATTTATATATAAAATTATATTTTAAAGTATATATTTTAAATATATTACCTGTACCACCCAATAACACTATCCGATGACACTTCAAGGTCGAACTAGATCTCGAAAAATACAAATTCGGCGAGATCGAGCTCACCTAAAGTACATCGAGCTCGAGCTTGGGTATTGTGATACCCGAATTCGACCCGGGTGTCATAACACCCCTAATCCAAACACAGTGGGTTGATATGTTATTAGAACACATTATAATATTTTTTGAAGTAAAAGTCAATCAATTCTATAAACAGATGAAATTGAGATATAGTCCACTTGAAGATCACATAGAAGACACTTTAAGGGTAGCAATTTTCATCTCTCTCTCTCTCTCTCACCTCCAAAAAATAAAACATTCTAAGAAGAGAGGACACAAGAGAAGAGAGATCAGAAAATGATTCATTTGGAGGTCAAATATAAAGGTTTTGTGAAAATATTTTAGTATAGGTTATTACTATTAGAAAAGAGACAATCAAAATCTAAAATATTTAATAAAAATGTTAGTTACTATCATAAATTCCATAAGAAGAAATAGAAAAAAAGAGATACATACGTAAATTAGAATTCAGTGTCGGAATTATCATGAAAAATCAAAGTTAGTCTGAAATTTGATGAATGATTCATGGTTTTGTCTGAGAACTTTTGAACTTACCTCTGAAATTAAAAATCTATGATGTCTCTTTGTTCACTCGCTATAATTGTCCAAGACGCCACTCGCATTGTTGTTTTGGGGGACAAACAACTTTGGTCCTGTATTACCTTGCCTCAATTCTTTAAAATTTTAATTTATTTATAGCGTTACATGATAAAGTGGGAAATTATTTTATAAAAAAAAAATATTAGGTTTGACAAATAAAAATAAATTTTTCATAAAAGTATTAAAATTATTATAGCAATGATTTTTTATATTATAAATTTCACTTGATAACATTCTCTCTTTGTTTTTTTTTTTAAATAAACCATTAGTATTAAGTAATTATATTGGATTTGATTAAATTCAGCTCGAGTCAGATTTAACCCTTAAAAAATAAAATTCTTCTACCGTCTGTTTTTTATATATATAAAACTCAAATTTAAAATTTTATTTAATGAGAATCGGTATCCAACCATTGAGTTGACAAGGTATTCTCTTCAACCTCCACTCCACTTCACTTAAGTAACTTTTTATTACAAATGCTAAATTCAAATGATTTTTTGTTGGAATGCTATTAATTTTCTCATATTACATCTCCCGCCAAAACTCTGTTTCGATTACCCTCCGGAATCCCATGAAAAGACGAGAATGTACCATGTATAGCATACCAAAGAAAAAAAATGAAGTCTTATGGAGGGATCATCCAAAGTTACAATCTTACGGAGTGCATAAGTCTTATGGATCACTAAATTTTTTTGGATTGAGTGATTAGATACTTTATTTTTTTAATCAAAGATCTCGAATTTGAACTCTGTGAATAACAAAAAAGGATTTGATAAAACCAATCTCTAAAATAGGTTTCACAATACTCGAATCGGAATAATCGGGTAAAGTCAGGATACCGACAGTAAAAACCACAAAAAAAAGTCTTATGGAGCAGCTAAGCACCGGCCAAGTGAAACATATGTTCATAGAAGCAAATGTTTGCGCAAATGGAGACCATGCTTCATCTGTTACCGAAGGGATAGAGAGGGTATTGAAGAATAAGGTGCGGGTTTCCCCCGCATCACTCATGGTTAAGGATGCTGTGTTTTGTGGTCTTTTCTGTCTTCTGTTATGTATATTTTTACTTTGTGCAGTTGTTCTCCTTAAAAAAACAAAAAAAAAAACTCTGGAAATTTCTAGGCCTAGCCCATGATCCTTGGGTCCAAGGCCCAACTCAAGATCATAGTAAGTCAGTCAACAACGTTTGAGAATCTTTTACCATTTTTTTTGTCAATCACCGAGCTTTATCGAAAAACTTCGATCTGAGTACTATAGAGCCCATTAAGGGGATTGACTCTCTCAAATTTCATTTCTTCGTTCTCATAACTCAAATCCAAGATTTCTAATTAAGAAAATATAGCGCTCTATCATTATATCCATGAAAGTTTGGTATCTTTTACCATTTCCGATGGTCCAAAGTAATCCCCAAATGTATGACCAAATTTGTGTAACTAGGATACTTGAAAGTGTCAAGGATACGGCCTAATGGTTATAATCCATTTTTCTAATCCGATAATCTAAAATTAAATCTCGTATTATAAAAAAAAAAAGATACTAGGAAAGTAACCCCCCCCCAAAAAGGACTATTTGAGGGCAATTACCAGCCAGTTTCATAATATGATTAATTCAATTATTTACTCCTTGGATAAATCACACCTTAGCTCTTAACTTTCGTCCTATGTGTGTAATGATATGATTAATTAAAATTTTGACTTTGAATTTTAAAAATAAAAAAATAGACGTTAGAAGAGACAATTCTTAAATTGGGCCGCATAGCCACTCTAATCAAAGTAGTCAAGTGTCTGAATAGCCGTGGTCAAGTAAAAAAAAAATCACAGCATGCGGGTTTTAATATGAAGAATACTATATTAGGATAATAATTGATGACAATGGGTACAATATTTAGATATCATGTATTAAATTTAAATTTCGAATTAATTGATACAAATTCCACTTGATCACATTCTCTCTCTTTCTTTTTTTAATAAACTATTGGTATTGAATAATTATATTGAATTTGATTAAATTTGATTCAAATCAAATTTAATCCTTAAAATGTAAAATTCTTCTGCCGTCTATTTTCTCTATATATAAAACTTGAATTTAAGACCTTACTTAATGAAAATTAGTGTCTAACTACTAAATTGACAAGGTGTTCTTTTCAACCTCCACTCTACTTCACTTTTTATTAAAAATACTAAATTTAAATGATTATTCGTTGGTCTGCTATTAATTTTCTCATGTTACATCTCCCGCCAAAACTCTCTTTCGATTACTCTCCAGGATCCCATGAAAAGATGAGAATGTACCATGTATAGCATACCAAAGTTACATTCTTCAATTAATCAACAATTAAGCTAGTGGAATGTGATAGTTGATCGCTTAACCAAATTTTCGAATTCGATTCATAGATTGAGTATGAAAAAAATTATATTAGGAGGGTAACTCATTTAAATGAGTCACTACAAGTCTGAACCGAATTAATCGGAATATGATTTCGAATATCGGTTGATATAGTACAAAAAAAAAAGTTATATTCTTCTGGAGTGCACAAGTCTTATGGAGCAGCTAAGCACTAGCCAAGTGAAACATATGTTCGGAGAAGCAAATGTTTACGTAGACCACCATGCGGCGGGGCAATCCCAAAATGAGAGGTTTATAGAGTTGAGGGAGCCTCCGGAGATTATGCTTCTTCTGTTACGGGAGGATAGAGAGGGTATTGAAAGAATAAGGGGTGGGTTTCCCCTCGCATCAGGCATGGTTAAGGTTGTTGTGTTTTGTGGTCTTTTCTATTTTTGGTTGTGTGTCTTTACTTTGTGCGGTCGCTCTCCTAAAAAAATGTCTGGAAATTTCTAGGCCTAGTCCATGATCCTTGGGTCTAAGGCCCAACTCAAGATCATAGTGGGTTGACGACGTTTGAGAATCTTTTACTTTTGTTTTTACCGTTATCTAAATTTTATCTTAATAATACGATTATTCACCCTATTAAGGAATCGGCTCTCTTCTTCATTCTCATGACTCAAAACAGAAACTTATAATTAAAAGAGTATAACTCTCTAACAGTACATCCACGGGAGTTTGGTATCTTTTACCATTTCTAATGGCCCAAAGTAATCCCCCAAATGCATGATCAAATTTGTGTAACTAGAATACTTGAAAGTGTCAAGGGACAGTCACAACCCATTTTCCTAATTAAATGATCCGAAATTCAATTTAGTGTTAAAAAAAAAAGAATACTAGGAAAGTGACCCCACAAAAGGACCAATTGAGGGCAATTACCAAGTAGTTTCATAATATGATTAACTTGATTATTTACTCCTTCGAATGAATCATACCTTACAAAATTTTGAGTTTAAATTTTGAAAATAAAAAAATAAATATTGAAAGTGATAATTTTTAAATTGGGCCACATAACCACTCGAATCAGAGTAGTCGGATGTTTGAATATCCATGATCAAGTAACAAAAAAAAATTACAACATGCGGGTTTTAATATGAAGAATACTGCATTAGGATAATAACCGATGATGAGGGATTCCATATTTAGATATCATGAATCAGTAAATTTAAATTTAAATTAATCGATGCAAAAGTTAATATTTTTTAATAACTACTTAATGAAATTGGTAGGAGGTACAATTCTAACTTGTCGAACTCTTTAGTTGTGGAGAAATAAAGATTATTAGGAATTGAAAATGAGAAATTGCGGCGCCTTTTTTTTTCCCTCCTTCCTCACTTGTGTTATTTAATAAATTAAATAGAATTAGATATTCATAAGGTTGCGTAAAGAAAGCCCTAGACGAAGATGCTTCTACGTGGGGTGCCAATTTAGGGGCAAACTATGCTTATCACAAAAAATTTGCAAATAAGTAAATGATCGAATTGTGGAGTTTTCTAAAGAGATCAAACTCAATAATTCAAAATTAATTTAATTATAAGAAATATAATTCTCGAGAAAATATACTCCAATATCAAAACGTCATCAACCAAATATCTTTTTTCCTTTACATTTTAAATTTTGAGTCAATATATTATCAATGATTTTCTCAATATTATTATAAGACTTCCGATCATTTCCATCAAAAAAAAAAAAAAAATTCCGATCATTACCCTTATTTCTATATTAAAAGAAATTTAACGTCAATGATTTTCTATATCAATTCCAATCACTACCCTTATTTTCATGTTAAAAAAGATTTAATAAATTAATTTACTCTTACTTTTTGGTATTCAGTAATTATATAGATTTTAATTAAATTTGATTCGAGTCGGATTATAATTTTAATGAACAAAACCCTCTTAGTTTTACGATTATTATACCCGGCTATAAACAGGTGTTGGTCTCTTGTCTCGCATTTCGCTTTTGCTTCGTGGCTATTGACGATACATATAAAAAAAAGAACTAACTTGTTAATTTCACTCTCTGGTGAAAAACTCTGGAATGAGGATGAAAACACACTAAAATTTCCAAAAAAGGGTTTTTTTATTAATAAAAGAAATTAACAAATATATTGGATGGAATAAAATTTAATAATCTGAAGTTATAGAAAATTATACTTAAAAAGATTTCATCAAAATTATACTTAAAAGGGTTTATCCAATAATACCTTTTCTAGATACTTAAAAAGAATTGTCACCATAACAAGCCATAGATTCTATTTTCTATTATCATAAAAAAAAAATGGCATTTTCTCTGTTCCAAAAAAGAAAAAATTGCATTTGTGTCGAAAGGGTAATATCGTCATTTCGTACCCAGTCCTAGCTTTTAAAGGCAGGTGCTCGCAAGTCACTTCTCTTTGGTGCAGACCGTCCGTCTGTCACTTTCGTTCATGTATTGTGAGTGAGCGGAGGAAAATGCCGACGGGAAAGGGAAAGGCAGTCGCCGGAAAGGGCTCGTCGGGAAAGAGAAAACAAGAAGACGAAGATAAAACCGGTCGTCGGAAGAGGACAAACCCGGGGGTTCTTCAGTTCTTCGAGGACATTGCTGACGTGGACGATTTCGACGTGAGTGAGAACGACAGCGACTTCTTCGATGATGATGATGGTATAAACTTAAAATCCTTAACTCTTGGTTCTTGTTACTGCATGGAATTTTAGGGTTTTTGTTTTCTTCCAGCGTTGGATAATCTAGGGTTTTCTTTTTGGGAGGATTTTGAGTCTTTTGTCTGTAGGTTTTGGGGAAATGTGGGTTTTTATGGTTTAATTTTTAGTGATTTAGTAAATGAATGGGTTGTGAAAAAATGTGGTTGTTCAGTATCAGTTTCTTGTCGGGGGTGAAGTGGAAGGAGTTTCAAGTTTTTTTTTTTTTTTTTTTTTTTTTTTATGAGTTGTTTGCTCATAATGTTGAAGAGTTTTTGGGTTTTTGAGAGCACGCTGTTTTGTTTGCGTATGGATTTTGGAAAATACTCGTTTTTAAAACTTTTGTTGCGGTGGATGTTTAGGTTCTGAAGGAGAACGTGGTTGTTTTGTATGTGATTTTCCGTGAATTTATCAGGAATTTGAAAATGAATTCCTCACCCCCAAAATGTTAAAGAACTTAGGGTTTTCTTTTGGGAAGAATGTTGTCTTTTTTTGCGGATTTCGGGCGAATTGCGGTTTTCTACGTGTATTTCTTTTGGGGGTGGTGGATTGTATGGCTTTGTTTTTGTTGTTAAGATATATGCTGTAGTCTGAGTTGTTGAGGGGCTTGTAGGATCACTCCAAGGGAGTGAAGTGCCTTCAAGGAAATGTTTGGGCTGTGAGGAAAATGTGCTTGTTTAGCCTACCATTTTTATGTAATTTAAGTGCTTGGAGTTTTAAGGTTTTTATTGAGTTGTTTTCCTCACATACTGAAGAGTCCAGAGATCTATTTGAAGTAGTTTGTCGGTGTTTATTGTGTGTGTGTGTGTGTTTTTGCTTTTGTTTTTTGTTTTGTTTTGTTTTATTTTGAATTTTTGTTTTGATTTAGTTTTGTTGTTTGGAAAGCTGGTGGAGCTGTGGAGTTGTTAATGCAGTTATTTGAAGTGATTAAATTGAAATGAATATATGGGCTGTGAGGAAAATGGGGTTGCTTTGTTATGATTTTAGGGTAATGAAGTGCATTTTAGGGTTTTTGTTGTGAATTGTTTCTCCGAGTTTTGAAGAATTCTAGTCTTTTTTTTTTTTTTTAAAATTAAACTAGTGTTTGTGTGTGGGTTTTGGGGAAACGGGGTTTTGAATGGTCTCCTATTGTTTTGTCATTGTTTAGCTATTTGGGCTAGTTCTCGAGTTGTTATTGGGTTTTTATGCAATTATATGATGGGAGACCCGAGTGTGTGATGTGTGAAAAATGTAATATGCTATATGATTTTGGGATGATTTGAGTTGTATTAATGTTCTTAGGAACTCTGTTGCTCGTTTTTCTTCAAATGTTGGACAATCTAGGTTTTTTACCGAAGATTTTGTTTTTGTTTTTTTTTGTGTGGGTCGTAAATGGGGTTTTGTATAATTTGTGTGCGTGCATGTGTATGGGCTTCCTGCGCGCACGCACACACATGTACATTCTCTCTCTTTTTATTTTTTTGAGGGGTTTCATCTTTTGGTTTTTGTTGTTTAATCACTTGTAAAGTAGTTGAGTCATTTTCTAAATTTTGTTGAAGGGATTGAAGAAGAGTTGAATATATGGTGGAATTCAAGTGCATGAAGTTCTTATGGTTTTTATTCAAGTGCAAAAACGAGGTGAAGATTATTCACAAATCAAAGTGTAAGGTATATAACAAATTATAGAAGATACTAGAAATTAAGAATGAAGAAAAGAGTTTTACAGAATTGGCAAACTAAGAGATGGGAAGGGAAAAGACTTAAATGGTATTATGTATATCAAGAGTGAAACCAATAATATGCTTGTGAGGATTGAGGATGTAAGAATATTGAAGGGATTATTTTGATAACTTCTTAAACGTTGACGGCACAAGAAATATCGGTGATATCGCGATACTTGTAGATGAGATCTATAGAGATTTTAGATGCAAGATTCGTTCTCCCTAAGTAAGGGAGACTTCAAAGAAAATGAAAAATATTAAAATCATAAGATCCGATGACATCACTATTGAGGTGTGAAAGTATTTGGGTGTAGTGGAGATACAAGTGTTGATGGATCCTTTTAATAAAATTTGACAAACCAAGAAAATGTCCTAAGCGTGGAGAGAGAGAGCATATACAAGAATAAAGATGATATACAAGATTGTTCTAATTATAGAAAAATAAATTTATTAGTCATACTATGAAGTTGTGGGTGAGAGTGATGAAATATAGATTGAGATTGGAGTTGTGTTTCAGAATCAATTTGGTTCATGCTAGGATGATCTACCACTGAAGCCATTCATTTGTTTAGATATTTGATATACGTTTAGACTATAGAAAAGAGATTTGCATATGATATTCATTAATATAGAAAAAACGTATGATGGGGTTCTTAGAGACATACTATGATTGGTATTGATGAAGAAGGTGATCTCTTTCGGATACATTGATCTCAGCAAAGATACGTACAAGGGAGTTATCACCAATGTAAGAACATGCGGAGGTTTAAGTGATAGTTTTCGAATTAACATTGGATTTTATCAAAATTCTGCATTAAACTCCATTTTTTTTTTGCAATAGTGATGAAATCACAAAATGTATCCAAGATGAAGTATTACGGTGGTGAATGAAATTAGGAAGGGTGTTAGTGTTAAACTGGAGTTATGGAGGGATATACTAGAATTTAGTGGATTTAGATTGAGTTGGTTAAAAATTGAGTATATGACATATACATTTGAGTGGCAGTCATCAAGATGATGGAGTAAGTTAAGGGAATAGGATATATCAAAGAGTGAATGTTTGAAATACGTTTGGTCCATCATTCAAAATGATGACAATATATATTGGGATGTGAATTATAGGATCCAAATGGGGTTGGATGAAATGGTGAAGTGGATCTGAAGTTTCTTGTGATCGCACAGTGTGATTGCAGTCGAAGAGGAGGTTTTATAAAACCGCAGCAAGAGTTACATTATTATATGGCACCGAGTGTTGGGTCACTAAACAACAGCAAGAGGATAAAAATGACTGTAGTTGAAATGAGGATATTATATGGATGTGTGGTGAAATTAGAAAAGATATGATTAAAATGAAGAAATACGTACTAAATTGGTAGTAAGTTCAATTGTGGATAAAATGAGAGAATATTGCCTAAGGTGCTTTGAATATATGCAATGAAAACCCAAAGATGTGCCCATTAGGAGCGGGGCCTTAAATGTAGAAGATTTAATGAAACAACGGGGTTTATTGGTGAAAACGTGGATGCAAGTTATTCGTAAAGATATAAGTATTTACGTTTTAATTGAGAAGATAATTTTAAATAGGAATAAGTGGTATAGGAGAATCCGAACTAGTTGAATTAATGCACTATTAAGTTTTTATGAATAGTTTTTTTCCCTCTTGTTTCTTCTATATAGGTCTCAAATAACTAACCCCAAAATTGGGATGCAATTTTGTTGTTGTGTGGTTCTTATTTAGTAGCTAGTTGATGGTGGTTTCAAGTTGCTTATAAAATTATTTTGAGGGATTGAGGTGTACCAAGAGGTGACTATAAGGCTGTGAGAAAAAATGTGGTTGTTAACAAAATAGGTTTTGGTGTAACGTAAATGCTTGAAGTTCTTAGGCTTTTGTTGTGAGTTATTATCTTCAAATGTTGAACAATCTAGGCTTTCTTTGTAGGGGTTTGTTTTGTATGTGTCTGGATTTTGGGTAATTTTCTTCTTTTGGGTTGGGGTTATGGTGTGGTTTTTTTATTTAATTATTTTTTCTGTAGCTAGTTGGCAGAGCTTTTATGTTCCTCAATAATATTGACAGATTAAAGTATGTTTAAGGACATTGTTTGGGTTGTAAGAAAACATGTTTTTTCAGTGTGCTCTTGAGGTACTTGTAGTGCATGTTGTTGTTAGTGTTTCATTTTGAATTTATTTTCTACATGTCTGAATAATCTTATGTTGTTTGGGAGGAGTTTATTCTCTTTGTAGATTTGAGCAAAATGTGGTTTGAAGTAACACAGTACACAAAATTGCGTTGTTCTTGCAATTTGTTAGCACAAATTATTTTGTATGCGGCACCCATTTAAGGTTATGCTGCACCTGTTTTGACTGACAGCTTAAGTTATTTATCAGTGGGAGCAGATTTTCTGGATGAACTTATGAATCAAGAAGTTCCTGATGTCAATATTGAGCCCGGGAAAGCGCACATCTTTCCAGTTATTCCCAAAGAGGAGGAGTTGAGTGATGGAGAACTTGAAAACATGGTGCAAGAACGCTACAGGGATGGCTCTGGTTTTGTTACATTTGCTGAATATGGCTATGATACTAAAGGATCATCTGAGAGGAATTTTTTTATGCCTTCCTCTAAGGATCCTGTTATCTGGAAAGTCAAATGCATGGTATGCAATGTTTCTAGATTTGTTTTCAGCTTTGTTACTATTGCTTTGACTTTATGTGAGAATATATTTAACAGTTCCTTTGTCAGTTTGATTCTATTTTCACTTGTCTCTACAATCGGTTTGGCTTTTTGATCTTTCCTTGATTTTTTTTAGGGCATTCTGTGTAATATTTGGGTATGGCTTATTGAATGTTGTGTTTCTGGAATAATGAATCAAACACTGATTTATTGGATCAATCTCTTATCTCTATTTCATTTGCATTTGTTTTGTTCTATCTTATATTTAGGTTGGACGGGAGAGGCACTCGGCTTTCTGCCTTATGCAGAAGTATGTTCACTTGCGGTCATCATTAGGAACCAAACTTCAAATAATTTCCGCATTTGCTCCTGAGCATTCAAAAGGCTTTATTTACATTGAAGCAGACAGGCAGTGTGATGTTACTGAGGTACAAATCTTCTTGTGAGATGATTTTTTTTTTCTTGGAAAGTTATCTGGTATTGAAATAATTTGGTTTGTTGACTTCATTCCCCTTCTTTAAGTATAGGCATGCAAAGGGCTGTCTTTTATATACAATAGCCGAGTTGCACCAGTGCCAAGAAATGAAATTTCTCATTTGTTCTCTGTTCGCAACAAAAATATTGAAATTTCTGAGGGCATGTGGGCTCGTGTGAAGAGCGGGAAATACAAAGGGGACTTAGCACAGGTATGTTTTTGTCTCTCTGCTTATTGTTTGATATCTATTGTTGGTTCTAACAAACCTGTTATTTCCTATGTTGATTTTATTTCCATAGGTGGTTTTTGTGGATGAAGCGCGGAAGAAAGCAACAGTGAAGCTGATTCCAAGAATTGATTTTCAAGCATTGGCTGAGAAATATGTAAGGAGTGATATTCCTGGAATTCTCCTTTTTGTTTTCCTCCAAGTGTTGGCTAGAATTGCTGTTGTCTACCATGCAATATCTATTGACTATATGCTGTTGTTTCTGGTCTCTTGATTGAAATTTTGCTTCATGTTCTGTTAACTGATATGAACTTATAAAACTCTATATTGTTGATATAAAAAGCCAGATATTCTACAGGTTTCTGCTTAGATATTGCCTGTCTTTTTGCTAGTGCTATGGGGTAGCTCGCACTCATAATTAGTTACTGTCTAACTGCTTGTAGTGATAAATTGCAAAATTAGTTCTTCAAAGTTATTGTTTTTCCTTTACCTCCTTGCGAGGCTATGTGCTGCTTCTGGAGCTTGGCCTCTTTGGGTTGGTACAATATCTTGAGCAAGCACTTCCACATTGGGTTAGTTATTTGTTAGTTTATTTGTTCTCCTATTTATGTGTCAAATGAAAGATGAGTACCTTCTTAGATGAAGAACCACATTGGGATGGTGGTTGTGCTAATACAAGAAGTGATCCTGCTTTGTAGAGTAGCCCTCCCCTTGCTAGATCTGTGGAGGAACTGAAATGAAAAGAGACTTCATATGTGCACAGAATTGGAAACTTTTGGGGCTCTCTTAGACAATTTAGGGAATATATGCAGTAGAAGGTGTGATGATATCTTTCTGCTCGTTTTTAAAGTCTAGCAACCTCCAACTGCTTAGTATATACTAAATATGATGATATCTTTTCATCGCAGTTGATAGTTAACCTTTTCTTTTGGAAACTTGGAGCATAAAGTTAAAGCATGAAGAGGCTGGGAAGGAAAACAGAGTATTACATGCATAGAGAGATTAAAGAGGGCGTGGAAGGCATATAGCGCAACGTGGGGGGGGGGGGAGGGAGATGCTTTGTTCTGCATCAGTTACTTATTTCTTTCTCTGAGTGAAGATGATTTCATTGGTAAAGAAACTAATGAAAGAATAGAAGGGTACCCTTTAGAGGAAAATTCACACACGAAATAAATATACAAGGTTTAAGCAGAGAAACAAGCAACCACAATGAAGTTGGAAAAGGAGAACATCCTTTAGATGATTGTATCTTTGGCTTGTCTTAGATGTAGTATGATCAATGCTTTTTGTCACATGTAAAACATTTATATGTTTCAAAATTTTCCAATAGCCCTGAGTAGTGGTTCAGTTGATTCCCATATTTGTTCAGAATTATGCATGTAAGGAAAAATAATGACTGTTCTATTCACCTAGATAGATCAAGTCTAGTTAGAAATCGTGCATTTAGTTGATCTTGCAACACTAAACATCATCCCTGACCAGAAGCAACCTTTCTTCTACTGTGTTTCTTCTAGTAAGCTCTGTAAAAGAATTCTTGGATTCCTGATTTTGGTAAATATTGCCTTCTTAATTTACTGCCTTATTTGTTATGATGGAGTCATGGGAGTGTAGATATGCCTATCTGTACTTTTATTGTAAATTTCTGGAGTAAATTGCATAATCTTTTTTTTTTGGGGGGGGGGGGTTCTTGTCATTCTGGTGACAGTAATTTATTTGTCACCCTGTTGAGTTCATCTTTCTTTTCCAAGGCTTTTGTTTTTCATTTATCTGTAGGTTCTAGAGTGCTATTCTAGGTTAAGCTGGTATTTTGTATGCTATTGTCCCTCACCTTGTAGTTACCCATTTTTAGGAACTGATACCATTAACTGGCTCAGCTTGATGCTTTATTGATGTTCGTAGTAGCATTATTGCATGCAATATTTTCATGAACTGTGTATCCTTCTAAATTATTTTTTTTTATTATTTATGCAGGGTTCTGGAGCTACCGTAAAAAGAACTTCTATCCCTGCCTCTAGACTAATCAGTTCGAGCGAGCTTGAGTATTTTGCATAAACTCGTTCTTTTGCCATGTTTTGAATGTCATGGCTTGATTTTTTTTAATCTTTTTTTTTGTCCAGGGAGTTTCGGCCCCTGATCCAGTACAGACGTGATCGTGACACTGGCGAAGTATTTGAAGTTCTTGATAATCTGTTGCTAAAAGATGGGTTCTTATATAAGAAAGTCTCCATTGATTCATTAAGTTTCTGGGGTGTGCAACCTTCAGAGGCTGAGCTGCAAAAATTTGTGCCCCCTAAGAAAGATGAATCTGATGCCTCGGAGTTTCTAACGCAGCTTTATGGTGAGAAAATTAAAAAACTTCCAACACTTAGTGACAAAAGGGGTGGGAAAGGAAAGATGGAGAAGGGAGAAAGTTCATGTGGCCCTTGTTCGGAGAATGACTTTGAGTTGCATGATTTTGTGCTGGTTGGGTAAATCCTCTTCATTCTTTATAGCATTGATTTAGTAGTTATAATTTTCCTTGTGGGATAATGTTGTTGTGCTTCTTGTATGTTTTTTGCTTTTGTAGGCGTAAAGATTTTGGTGTGATCATAGGCATGGAAAAAGATGATAGCTACAAGGTATAAATCAGTCTGCCTGAAATTTTCAACTATGTCTACTGGCTGCTCACAATCCCCTTTTGATGGTTCCAGATCCTTAAAGAGGGTAAGGATGGCCCAACCATAGTGACCATTGAGCAGCATGACTTGAAAAATGGACCTAGGGACAGAAGATTCATTGGTTTAGACAAGCACAAGAAGATCATATCTGTAAATGACAGTGTCAGGATTGTGGAAGGTCCATATGAGGTTGGCACTATTTCAATTATTCTAGTTGAATTTAACTAGATTGGTGGTGCACTACAGCAATTAAATGTGAACATCTGGTTGTATTTTGCAGGGAAAGGAAGGGATAGTGAAGCAAGTTTACAGAGGCATTGTCTTCTTACATGATGAAAATGAATTAGAAAATAGTGGTTATGTCTGCACTAAGTCTCAGAGGTGTGAAAAAATTAAGCTTTCCGCTGATGGGTGTAAAGACAAGGTTGCATGTTCTCCAAGTTGCAGTAGAGCTTACACTTATTTCTTATTTCTCTTTTTTTGTTTTTGTTTTTGTTTTTGTTTTTGTTTTCGGTTTCCACCGAGGGGATGGAATTTTTGTTATTTTTATTATTGTTATTTGTTTATTGGGAAAATATCAAAAAGCATATACAGTACATTTCCTTGTACTTTGCTTACTGTATTTTTCCAAATTAACAGTGTCTGAAATCTTGTCAAAGAAGAATTGATATCATAGATTTGCTTACCTTGAATACTATGCCTAAACTCTGCACTTATTCAAAATGTCAACTAATATTAACGTGCACGAGTGTGTTAGTTGTGATTATTTGCAAAATAGAGTTATTAGCCTAATTAAGTTTTGAAAAGAGGGTATGCAAAGTATAAATAAAGGAAAATACACTTTTTTTCCCTCTTTCTTAATTTGCCCTCATATTTTTTCTTTCCCTATTGTTGCTCATTCTATTATTTTTTCTTGATTCAGGGGGAATCAGGTCCATCGGATTTCGGAGATTCATCATCAGCTCCTAAATCTCCTTTATCTCCAGACAAACCATGGGAAGCAACCAATAATACCAGGGAGTGTATGTATTTATGCATTTAATGCTTGTAGTATAAGCCCTGTTATTATTTATTTTTTGCTGGGTGTATGAGGTCTTTAATTTGTTCATATCAATTCTGCTTGGATGCAGTCAACCAAGGGGATAAGGACAGCATGTTTTCTGTGGGACAAATGTTGAGAATCCGTGTGGGTCCTCTGAAGGGATACCTCTGCCGTGTAGTGGCCATTCGTCGTTCTGAGATTACAGTAAAGCTTGATTCTAAGCAGAAGGTTCTTACAGGTCTGCAAGTCATCCATCACTTTTTTGGTGGCAGTATTTTATCACTTGTTTCTGTTCAATCATGGGCTAACTACAGTTTTTCCTTGAAATTTCCTTTATCCTGCTACTCCTGCAGTTAAATCTGAGCATCTTTCTGAGGTCCGAGGGAAGAGCTTTACCAATTACTCAAGGTACATATATATATTGGTCTTTAAGAGTAGGCACGTGGTAAACACGTTTCATAGCAATGGCTTCCTATTTGTGCTGATGTACTGTTTTGACTTTGATTTGATGAAGTGAGGACCCAGGGTCAAGTTCTATGAAGCCATTTGATCTACTTGGAACTGAAGGAGGCTCTGATCGTAAGATTCTAGCCTTTTCTGAAGTATGGAAAAATGTTTTTATTTATTTATTTTTATTTTGTATATGTTATCTAAGGAAGCATTTAAGAAATGTTTCACTATCAAAATGAGAACAAGCGGTGAGTATTCCATGTTTTAACTTCACCTACTAAGGAAAGCCTTTGTTTTTATTTGCCTTTTGCCTTCTTATATTGCTATCTGTTGTTTGCTACAATTGGGAAACTTTGTGATATTACCTTTTTATGTGCCCCTTTTTCTGAAGACTGGATTGGCGGCATTGGTATATCGAACGGGAACAGTGGGTGGAATGCTGGAGGATCGTCTACAGAACGGTATAACTTCGGTTGCATCTGGACATGTTGGTGAAATATTTTGACGTGGAATTTTCTTTAAGAATGTCTTATGTGTTGTAGAAGTATGTAGTGATGATTATGAATGTCTGTATACGTTTGAGTTCCATTCCTACTATGCATCTATGTCCCTGTGAGTGCGAATGGATAATTAAATTCCTTAACATCTCAAGATGTGCATGGGGTGGTGGTTATTTTTGGGTTAATGTTATGTTTCTAGGACTTCACTTCCAGTAATGGCTTTTTACCTTACAGTTTTGCCTGTAAAGTTGGTATCTCATTTATTTATGCTAGCATGTGTATGGTTCTTTAATTAAATAATCAAGTGCATGAATTGTTTAATTTGATGCCTTTTGGAATCTATAGTAAGTTCTGTTTGTGATTAAAATATCTACATTTTTGGAATAGCATAGATGTGATGCTTTATTGGATTCTGTCATGTGTCTTTTGTTACAATCACATTCTTGGCATTGAGAAGAAAATTGGGTGATCGTTATCTTTGTGTTAGTATAAAACAAAATTCTGTGTGATCTTAATTCATCATCGGCTGAAAAAAGTAAGTGATCTAGTTAATTTATTCACAGCATAACCTAAAATGCACTGAGAAGAAAATCCTACTGGTGATCTGCTAAGTTTTCTGAAATTTTGGTTTTGCCGCATTTCTTTTGTCTATTTTGATGACTTGTAGCATAATTTTTACCCAGGCTTTCCAAAAATTGTTGTAAAGATGCATAACACCAAAATATCACATGAGTAAAAATGGATGGAAAATATCTTTTGGATGGAAATTATTTCTTCATCGATCTAATAGAGTATAAATGGAGAGAAATATGTTGTCCTGGAAAAGTAATAAATTAAATGGAAAAGTAATAAATTAAAAAGTAAAAGAACATCAGGTACAGTAGTCATTTACCTAGCTCAAGGTAAAACTAAAACCGTTCAAACTGAAACCGTGTTTTTTGTTTTTGGTTGGATTTTATTGGTTCTCAAGATCTTTGGCAGTTTCATAGTAAAAAACTTGAACTATCATAAGTTGGTTCTTTCATAGTTTGGGTTATTTGGCGCTGTTCTTCTCAAGTTTTGACCCCATAGACTTGGGATGATACTTTTATTTGCTCCTTAGGAGTGAGGGTGTGGTGTGCCCTTGATAGGATGGCAGGTAATAAATAATGCAAGTGTGTAGCCCTAAAAGGGCATGAAGGGGTGCTGCCCAAATGCAAAAAATGTTGAGAAGCACAGTATCTGCAAAATTAAACAAAATTTTCATGACTGTGCTAGATAGACCTGCCCCTATTTTCCAAAGGGTGTGTGATAAACCTGCTCCTATAAGGGCTCAAGTGGCTTAGGCTGGTTGGTTATGGATCTATTTGTCATCCCTATTGTAGATGGATTATGGCATAGGAAAAAATGTGTTGCAGGTGACCACGCCTTGGACAGTGTTACCTATCTACAATGTTCAACTGTGTTGTTAGGTTGCTTCTCAACTCCCTGCTCTTCGCAACCTTTCCCTCCACACTAGCTGAAAAATGGCGAATTTCTTACCCTTTTGGCCCACAAGAGTTCAGTTTAGGATATGCTGCTTGAGGGCCTCCAATAAAGTGTAGATGTTTCCATCTTTCCACCAAGTCCAGTAAATTATGTATAGTTTTTGGTCCCTTTAACCCCTGAAGCACATGTTGGCATTGTGTTTGTTAATTGTGCCAAAAGAGAAATTCTTTCCAAGGTCACCTCCGGGTAAGGGGAAAAAGACAAAGGTACTAAGTGAGTGATCCATCTGCCTTACATGGTAGACAAGAAACTTATGGGAAGATGTACCCTAACTTGCTTGATAAATGTGGATCTTTTGTCTACTAATAAGTTGTACTCTTTTGATAGTGCTAATTAATTCCCTTGTCTTTTGTCTTTATGACCTTCAAATTATGTAGATTCACACAGGTTCTCTTTGAAAGATGCTTGTGTTAAATTTAAATAAAAGTTTTACCTTTATGTTGTTAATTTCAAGTTCTGGAACTCTCGTGTTGTCATGGCTGAACCACAGACTCAAAGCAAATCACTTCTGGCTCTGTTATTAATATTTTAATTGTTTCAGTGCAATGCTCGAATGCTTTCTGGTTTGGTTCTCAAGTTCCTTTGAACTTAACCTGAATAAGCATATTTCTTTTTGCAGGGGCTCATGGCCTGCTTTTGCAACCTTGGGAACTTCGGTAGGTTTTTAAGTAGATCTAACTCTTCTCAGCTGTTTACATTTTGTGGGATATGCTTGTCAGTGCACAAATTCCTGCTAAATTTTATTTTATTTTATTGTTTCGGTGTTTGCCTTTGTTGTGGCGAGGGGAATTGTTGGGGAATCTTGTTCTGTTTCTCTGTTATAGTTCATTGGCTTGATCCTTCTTTTTTATGTTTTTTTTTTCTTTTTTTTTTGGGGGGGGGGGGGGGGACAGCTTCAGCCAGAGTCTGGTTCTGCCAATCCTCTTGGTTCTTCAGATGAGCCTACGAAAGGTATAGTTAGCTGTTTGCATTATGGTTGCAATGTAGGTTCTGTTTATTTATCCTATACTTTAATATGAAGATACTGGAGCTTGGGAGAGCAAGGTCATTCCAACACAGAATTCATCTTGGGGTACCGCTGCTGGTGATGTCAACGCTGGCACTAGCACAGATCAAGGTGGAAGCTGGGATAAAAGCTATGAGACTGGAGCTTGGGAAAGTAAGGTGATTCCAGCACAGAATTTTGCTTGGGGTGCAGCAACAGGTGATGTCAATGACGTTGCTACCACTAATCAAGATGGAACCTGGGGAAAAGGCCAAGGCAGTTGGAACAAGGGTTCAGCTCAAACCAATTTAGATAATGGAGCATCTGATAGCTGGGCTAAAGCAGAAACATTCGGTGGGAATGAGGCAGGCACTTCAAAAGATGCCGGTAATGGATGGGGATCAGCATCTGGAACTGGTGGCAAGTTGGATTCTGTTGATGATGCTGCATCTTGGGGGAAGCAAAGAAGTGCAACTGATAATCAGAAAGCAGACAATGCATGGAGCAAAAGGACTAACACAGGAATTGAAGGCGATTCCCGGGAAATAGCTACTGAAAAATGGAACAGCAAAAATGATGCTGGTAAAAGTAAGTCAGAGTGGAATAGTTCAACTGCCACACCAGAAATTCGGGTTGGGAGCGGGGGTAATGCGGACCTGAGCTCTACTCAACCTGAAAATATTAATCAGGCTGTTGGATGGGAAAAACCCAAGAGTGAGACTGGAGGTCCATCTGCAAATTGGGGCACCGTTAAACACAATGATGAAAATGCAGCTGGCTGGAATAAACCAGGTTATGATAAATGTGATCAGGCTGATTCTGATGCTTGGACCAAATCAAAAGCTGCGGTTGCTGGTGAAGGATCCTCTTGGACTAAACAAGGTGGTCAATCATCTTGGAATGGACAATCTGGTGGTTCCTCTTGGAATAAGCAAGGCGAGGCAAATGTAGGAGATGCATCAAGAGGAAGCTGGCGTCAAAGTGAGAGCTCGAATAAACCTATGACTATTGGTGGGGGTAATGGGGAATCTTGTAATGATGGTGATGGTTGGAACAAACCAAAGACTTTGGGTGATGGTGAAGGATCTTGGAATAAACAAGCTGATGGATCAACTTGGAAGCAACAGTCTGGAGGATCTTCCTGGAGTAGGCAGGGCAATACAGATGCAGAAGATGGGTGGTCAAGTGGGAAAGACCAAAGTGAGAGTTGGGAGAAGCCGAAGAGTTTTGGCAGAGCTGATGGTGGATTTGGTGGTTGGAGCAAGAAAAATGAGGATGAATCAAATCAACGGGACAGCTGGGATAGGTCAAAGTCATTTGAGGGAGGTCGGGGATCGGGTGGCAGGAGGGGGAGAGGAAGAGGTGGCAGCCGAGGAGGTAGAGATAATTTTGGCAGGGGAAGATCTTTTGGTCGAGGTCAAGACAGAGAAGAGGATGTAGGTGTCTCTGATAAGAAGTCACCAGGATGGAATAGTGGAGGCAACTGGGATGCATCCAGATCTGCTGAGGAGAATGCATCTGCTGGTTGGAACAAAAAGCCTGCTTCAAATGAAGGTTTGGGTGATGGCAATAATTGGAACAGGGGCACAATTTCAGCTGCAAACACAAGTAGGAAATGTGGAATCGGTGAAGCAGGTGATAGGGGATCTGATTGGAATAACAAATCTGGTGGTTGGGGCAGTGAACGTTCTAGCCAAGATGAAGGATCAGAGCCAAACAAAGGAGAACCTGCTGGAGGTTGGGGCGCCAGTGGTCATTGGAACAAAAGAAAAGCCCCTGATGAACCTCAAAACGCAGAAGGGAAAACCAGAGAAGCCCCTGAGGGATCTAATTGGAATAACAGATCTGGAGGTTGGGGCACTAAACATTCTAGCCAAGAGAAAGGATCAGGACCAAATAATGAGTGGAATCATGGTAACCCAGTTGATGCAGAAGAAGCTGGGCATGACTTGGGTTCCAGGACATCTGAAAATAATTCCTCTCGGTGGAATAAGCAAGAAAGTGAGAAAGAGAAGAGTGAAGGAACTGGTTGGGGTGGTGGAAATACTGGATGGAGTAGTGGGAAGCCAGGAAATGCAGCTGGAGATGAATCCTCAGGCCAGCCTGTCAAAAGCAGCTGGGGAGCTCGGGCTCTTTCCGAAGACGGTTCTGGGTGGAACAAGAAGTCTGAAAATGAGAATGGAGGTGAGGGAGACCAAGGTGGTTGGAACAGTAAGAAACCTTCAATTGGAGGTTCACAATCTGGTTGCACTCAAAATAACACTTGGAAAAATGGAACAAGTGATTCTGGTTGGGGAAACAAGGGTAATTGGAACATGAAAGCTGCTTCTGGTGACAGTGCATCCACTGTAAATGATGATGAGAGTGACACCTGGAAAAAGGGAGGAAATTGGGGAAATGATAGATCATTTGGCGAGAGTCGATCTTCAGGATGGGGCAGAGGAAAATTTGCTAATAAAGATGCTCCTGAGTCATCGGATTTTTCAGGTGGGTCTCGAGGTTTTGGCAGGGGATCTTCAGGGCCAGACAGAGGCTTTAGAGGCCGAGGAAGAGGGGGTTTTGGAGGTAGAGGTCATGGAAGAAGAGATCAAAATGGAGGATGGAATAGAAATGACTCTGGTGGGGAATACAAACCCTGGCAGAATAGAAATGACTCTGGTGGGGAAAGTAAACCCTGGCAGAACAGAAATGACTCTGGGGAGGAAAACAAACCCTGGCAAAACCAGAGTGGTAGATGGAATAGAAATGATTTTGGTGAGGAAAGTAAGCCCTGGCATAACCGAAATGTATTTGGCAAGGACAAGAAACCCTGGGATAACAAAAATGAATCTGGTGAGGATAAGCCTTGGAACCAAGATCCAAACTACCGTGGTGGTAATGGCTGGAAAAGCAAAGATGGTGGTGGCAGTTGGGGACAAGGTGGTAATCAGAATCAGGGATGGAAGTCAGGCACTGGTGGGTCTAGTGACGAAGGTGTTAATGGCCGGGGCCAGAGCTCAGGTGGTTGGAAAGGCAATGATGGAGGTGGTGAAACAAAAAATCAGGAAGGTAGTGGTTGGAGTAGCCAAGGACCAGGCTGGAACAATTCAGGAGCTAAAACTGGTGGTGGAAGTTGGAAAGGCTCTGATGGGGTGAAAGTAGGTGGTGAGACCAGCATCGAAGGAGGTAGTGGCTGGGGTGGCCGAAGCTCTGGTGGTTGGAAAGGCAATGATGGAGGTGGCAAAACCAAAAATCATGAAGGGGGTGATTGGAGTAGCCAAGGATCTGGCTGGAACAATTCAGGAGCTAAAGATGGCAGAGGAAGTTGGAAAGGCTCAGATGGAGCCAAAGGAGGTGGTGAGTCCTGCAATGAAGGAGGTAGTGGTGAGGGTGGCCGAAGCTCTGGTGGTTGGAATGACAGTGATGGAGGTGGCAAAACCAAAAATCATGAAGGGGGTGATTTGAGTAGCCAAGGATCCGGCTGGAACAATTTAGGAGCCAGAGGTGGCAGCAGAAGTTGGAAAGGCTCGGACGGAGCCAAAGGAGGTGGTGAGACCAGCAATGAAGGAGGTACTGGTTGGGGTGGCGGAAGCTTTGGTGGTTGGAAAGGCAATGATGGAGGCAGCAAAACCAAAAATCAGGAAGGGGGTGATTGGAGTAGCCAAGGATCTGGTTGGAACAATTCAGGAGCTAGAGGTGGCGGTGGAAGTTGGAAAGGCTCAGATGGAGCCAAAGGAGGTGGTGAGACAGGCAATGAAGGAGGTAGTGGTTGGGGTGGCGGAAGCTCCGGTGGTTGGAAAGGCAATGATGGAGGCAGCAAATCCAAAAATCAGGAAGGGGTTGATTGGAGTAGCCAAGGATCCGGCCGGAACAATTCAGGTGCTAGAGGTGGCGGTGGAAGTTGGAAAGGCTCAGATGGAGCCAAAGGAGGTGGTGAGACCGGCAATGAAGGAGGTAGTGGTTGGGGTGGTGGAAGCTCTGGTGGTTGGAAAGGCAATGATGGAGGCGGCAAAACCAAAAATAAGGAAGGGGGTGATTGGAGTAGCCAAGGATCCGGCTGGAACAATTCAGGAGCTAAAGCTGGCAGCGGAAGTTGGAAAGGCTCAGACGGAGCCAAAGGAGGTGACGAGACCAGCAATGAAGGAGGTAGTGGTTGGGGTGGCGGAAGCTCTGGTGGTTGGAAAGGCAATGATGGAGGGGACCAGACCAGCAATCGGCAAGGTGGCAGTGGCTGGGGTGGCCAAGGATCTGGCTGGAGCTGAAGGTAATGATCAGATAAGTGATTTTTGTTTTTAACCATATTTACAAGTATAACAGCTCTGGTGATTGGAAAGGCAACGGATGGAGATGACCAGACCAGAGACTGTATTATATTTAGGTATTTTCTGTTTTCTAACATAGTATTTAATCTAGTGAACAGTCTTCTCAACCCAATTCTTGCACCTCAATTTCTGTACTTGTAGAATTTTGAAGAACTGGAACATGCTGGCTTTGGGACCAGAAGCGATGGTTCGGACACTGGGCTTCTGACCATTTTGGCGTGCTGCTAAGTTATTGTAATCAAATGATCCTCCTATCTTTATTTTATTTTATTTTATTTTATTTTATTTTATTTTACTTTGGTTCAGTATCTTTAGGCCGTGACCTGCCTTTTGGTAGTGTGCAGAGGTTCACCCAGCTTACTTCTAATGTCCTTTGTGCATTTTGGCACGTACCTGTGTTAATACAGGTCTTGTTTACTGTAATCAGACATTTTCGGTCTTCTCAAACAATTTGGTGAATCCTTTTTTTTAATCGCTGGCATTGAAGATGACGGCAAGACGGTTTTTTAATGTATATAATGAATGCTAGGCGGTACTGATCTTAACCCTTTTGATTCTGAGAATGTTGGACTTGAAGTTAACATTCTTCTGCCCCTCCAGTAGTGCATGAAGACTGTTTCTTACATTAGGGCCGTCTGTTTTAAGTTGGCAGGTTGAGAAGAATTTTGGGATTTATTTCTCTTCAGCACATGAAAATATTTTTCCTCCTTCCCTCCCCCCTTCTTTATTGCATGGCTCATTCTATATTTCAGAAACCAAATTTTTTCCAATTGAGTGCCTTTCACTTTTCTGGTGATTATTATTATTACATGTGCTAACAAGTGCACGCGATGCTTAGATAAAAAGGCAGATTTTATTTGTAGGAAAAGGGAAATTAAAAATTATAAAGATAAAATTGAGAGAATATAATAGAAAATGGAATTATGAGAAGCTATTAGGTTGGGTCCCTTTTCTTCTAACATACGACACCAATTTTATTATTTTAAAGATTATTTTTTAAAAAAAATTGAACAAAGTTTAAGAATATACTAATTTTGAAAACTAAACCATGGGTTTGCTCAAGTCTTGCATGACAAGTTGTACAATTCAGGTGCGTTGGGAGTACATATTCTGTGTTTTGAAATTAAAATTGGATATCAACCTATGGCCAGCCAGGATTAGATTCGGTCTTGTTGAGAGGGTTTATTTTGTCTAAATGATCAGAAATTTAAAAATTGAAAAGATTACTGTGAAAGAGTTTTTTCTTAAATTGAGTCGAACGTTCAGATCGGATTAATATGGTTTCAAATACCGGTTGGTTTATATAAAAATAAATAAAATAAAATTAGACGATGATATGTTCCAAAATGGGGTTTTGTTTAGAAGTAGAACTAGGTTAGAAAATTCAGTTTATAACACATTTGAACTCTTCTAGACAAACTAGTGTATCTCTTTAAAATTTAGGCGAAAATAATCCTTAAAATTACAAATATTAATCCAATGCCAATAATGTCTGTCCAAATTTAGGGCTGATGAGCCCCAAAAGTTTGAAAATTTTCTTTTATCAATCGTTGGATTGCCATTTTCACTTTTTAAATATTGAGATAATTTAAATAAATAATAATAGCAAAATATATTTTGAAATAATGTTAGGTAATACCAAATTTTTTGTGTTATCAGTCTTTTTAGTTTTGTAAAGTTCATTTAATATTTAAGTCTTACCATTAAACAGGACGACAGTGCTAAGATTTTTTATATTTTAATTAAAACTCAGAAAAAAAAAATACCAAAGACAGTCCCTTTTCCTAATTTGGTAATTATATTCAAAAATAATAATAAAAAAAAAATTCGCCTGATTACATTGTCATGTTTTCCGTTGTCTCTCTCTTAACTGCCAAACTACCCGCCCCTCTTCTCTCTCCCTCTCTCTCTCTCTCTCTCTCTCATGTTTTCCCTTTCTTCTTCCTCTTCTCGAATTCCAAGCTCCCAATTCGTCCGATCCAGAGCAGATACACATTCCTCTCTCAAACCCTAAACCCAATTCAATAATTTCTTTTAACCGCATTTTCAGTGGGCACAAAAAAAAAAAAAAAACACCAGGGTTTCAAAGTTTTCATAATCATAACAAAATGTTCAACAAGATTATGAAACGAGGTGCTAAGAAAACCTCGAGATCAGACGAACAAACGCCCCTGTCAAATGTGGCTGTGAATTACGCCCCTCGACCCTCTCCGCCTCAGGCTGTTGCAAACAACATTAACATTTCCGATCCTGGTATCGTCGAACCCTTACCTATGTTTAAGGAAGTTTCAGCATCCGACCGCCCTACTTTGTTCATTCGGAAACTGCAAATTTGCTACTTTCAATGTGATTTTTCGGATACCCTAAAATATGCCCGCGAAAAGGAGATAAAGAGGCAGAATTTGGTAGACATTTTGGATACCATTCAATCTGGGTCAATCAGAATGACTGAGATATTGCAAGAGGAGTTGATTAAGATGATTTCGGTGAACATTTTTCGGTGTTTGCCCCCATCTTCCCATGAGAATTCTGGGGTTGAATCAGCTGACCCAGAAGAGGATGATCCCTATTTGGATCCCTCTTGGCCTCATTTGCAGTTGGTTTATGAGATTTTGTTGAGGTACATTTTGTCCCCCGAGTTTGATACTAAGGTTGCAAAGAGGTATATAGATTATGGGTTTGTGTTGAAATTGCTTGATCTGTTCGATTCTGAGGATCCAAGGGAGAGGGAGTATTTGAAAACAATGTTGCATAGAATATATGGGAAGTTTATGGTGCACCGCCCGTTTATTAGGAAGGGGATAAATAACATCTTTTATAGATTCATGTTTGAGACGGAGAGGCATAGTGGGATTGGGGAGTTGTTGGAAATTCTTGGAAGCATTATAAATGGGTTTGCCGTGCCAATGAGAGGCGAACATAAGTTGTTTCTTATCCGGGCTCTTATTCCACTCCACAAGGTTAAAGCGCTTTCGTCATACCATATTCAGTTGTCGTACTGTGTGACTCAGTATGTTGAGAAGGATTATAAGTTGGCGGATATTGTTATTAAGGGATTGTTGAAGTATTGGCCAATTACTAATTGTCAGAAGGAGGTTCTGTTTCTTGGTGAGATAGAAGAGGTCCTCGAGATGATGCAACCTGCAGAGTTTCAGCTATGTATGGTTCCCCTGTTCAGACAGTTAGCACGGTGCCTAAATAGCTGCCATTTTCAGGTTAGTGTCAGATACTTTATTTATGTGTGTTAAGATCACTGTCATGCCTAAATAGCTGCCATTTGTTATGAGCTTTTCTTCATCTTATAATTATCTAGAATCCTGATGGGTATTCTGGTTCATCCTTGATAAACTCGATTCAACCGGACTAAGCCTTGTGGCTGAAACTAATTGGGTTTGGCTACATGAATTGACTTTTTCCGGTCAGCTATATTTAGTGCCATGTCAATAGTTACATGATAAGGTCTTCATGGTCCTTTTTTTTTTTTTTCCTTTTTGGTAGTGTTTGCGTTATTTGATGATTCAGGATTTTCTACAGAATTTTTTAAGAAGAGGTTATGCCCAAAATTGTTTTTGCAATACGAGCTTGAAAGCATTTCATGCGTGGTATTTAATTGTAAATGAAAAAAAAAGGCAACTACGATGCAATCACTAGTTAGAATAAGCCTAAAAGTGGAAGAAGAAAAAAATGGAAGAGAATGTGAGTTTGAACTCCAGATTAATGTCGATATGAATGGCCTGCATCTTTGTAAACACCTTTTTATTATAATATTTGAAGAACTCGTCAACCATTACAACCAGGTTCCTTCTGAATATGACTGCTATAACTATTATCCATGAAATTCAAATTTCACGCACTGAGATAACTGGAGACTTATGAGGCAATATAAACAATAACTTGGTTAGTTCCTTTGCTTCAACTTACTTGATTTTTATGTGAAAGTCCTCATTTTCTTCTCATTGATGATAACATAACATGTGATCTATGCTTTCCCTGCTTTCTAATAGTGGTAAAATTACTAATATTCTGAACACAGGCAAATATATTTCTCCTTTAATAATATTGACTTTACTTAATCAGTCTTCTTTTAGTACTTTGATCATATATGGTAATCCTTTCTAACTACTTTCGTCCAAAGGCGGTGAGCCACCGAGTTCACTGTCCAAAAACCAATCCCATCCTTTTCTATTTAAAAATTAAAAACAGAAAAAAGGAAAAAAGAAAAAGGAAACAACAAGAACAACAATCCCAACCTTGTTGAAGGCACGATTTTTATGCTAGTTCTCATATAACAACCTAGAGACATTACAAGCTAAAAGAATTTGCCCCTTCCTTTGAAGGATATGTTTTTCATGATAGCTTATAATCTAATAATTTCAAAAGGCAAAGCATGCTTCGTTTTTCCATCTGCTCCTTACCCTACTTATACCAGCTCTGCTTGAATGTCATGGCCTTGTGGTTTGTTCCATTCTCAATCTTATTAATCCTCAAATAGTAGAAAAAGCAAGTTGTAACCTTTATTTCTGCCTTGTTTGTATTTCTATGACAAAGAAAGTTGCAATGATTATTTTCTGTGCCGTCTATGCAAAGCAATATTGCTGATCAAGAAAACCAAAGTTTTCCTTTTTAGGAGATAGGATGCAAGTAGAATACAACTCATTCATGAATGCGACTGACCGAAGTCTGATGACTCAAAATTCTTTATAAAAGTCTTGGGTTTGGATCTTGCCCGCCCTCCATTACCCCCCCCCCCCCCCCAAAAAAAAGTTAAAGATGAATGGGAGAAGGTGGCATGACCAACTGGAACTGCAGATAGTGTGAGACAATTGTCAGCTAAGGGACCTGCACAGCATAAACAATAACTGGAGAAAGCATATATTGTGAACCTCCCACAAAAACCAAAAACTCTGCAGCTAGGACTGCTTTCCAGGCTATCAAATTCAATTATGCCAAGGGGATGTATATCCCTAATTTTATGTTAGGTTTTGACTGGAAAAGAACACCTGTAGTGTTATCACATGTAGGACACCTCTCAATATCAAACTTGGCACTAATGATCTTGCAATAATGTATGGTACTCCATTCTACACTTTTGGGAAATGAAATTAGTTATCCAGTAAATTAAATTATTAATGGATAAGCCTTTTAGAAATTTTAACTCATTAAGCCTTAATCTATGAAGATCTGCTCTTTAAAAATGAGCAGACACAGAAATTTGCTGAAACTTCTCAGTGAACCAACATAGTTTCTAAGACATTTTTGGGGTTCCATTTCGTCTGATTAATATGAACCTCCTTATGTTTATTAAATAAATTTATAGAAGTAATTTGAAATTTGAAGATGATTCTGTGCTCAGGATTTGGGTTCTTCTTTCATTTATCCTATTATGTAAGAATTTCTGATTCCAATGCTATTTTGGCATAGGGAAAGTACCTGAAATTTCCTTTCTGTAGCTGCTAGCTACCTGTCACCTCTGTCTCCTTATAACGTACTTGTACTAGTGCTTTAGCACATGGCATATTTTGCCGTCCTTACCTAAACAAAATATAGAGATGAATCGACATCATTGCACTAACGTGCAAGTATGATGCAATTTCTTCATAATATTTGTATTTCTGAATAACTTTGCTCCATTTGCCTTTTATATGATATTCCCTACAATTCCCCCATCAACTTTTGTATTGTGGAAGATACTTTGCTCTGGTTTTTCAATTTATATCTTTATTTTTTCATTGTATTTCTATGAAATAGAAATCTTCTATAAATGCCTAGAAGTCTATACCCTACTATAACAATGTAAGTTCTCAAATGAATCTGTAACATGGGAATGTGTTTGTAATTATGTTTTCATACTAGTGACTGCACCTTCCTGAAGGAGCTTAACAATAAGCATGTCTTCATATTCCTTGTCCATACCTCCTGTGGACATGGGACTTTCTTTTAATTGAAATCTTAGCTGTGGCTTAGCTTTGTTGCAGAAACTATACAGTGCCATCTGGAAATGAGAAATTGGATTCATTTTAATTGTAGCAGCTCTCTTATTTTTATTTACCACATTAATATCCACTTAGAAATCTGAGCCTTCACCTAGTAAGGGAGATTCATTTCTGATACCACCGAAGGTTGGGATTTAGATCCCCCTTCCTTACCCTGAAGAAAATGGGGCTTATTCTATATTTTCTCTCCATGAATCCATCCAACTTATGAATACTGTATTCTGGTACAGTGCCGTGAAAAGCAGTCCTTGATTGGTTTTTGTTTCTGCTCATTGCTTCTCATTTCTGAGACTCTCATCCTTTGAGCATAATGTAGTTTTTCTGCTCTGTCTAATATAATTCTTTTTGTTACAATAATGACAACAATAGAAAAATACTTTTAAAAAACAGGGTTCTAAAATTATAGCTGCATGACAGGTTGCAGAACGAGCCCTCTTCTTGTGGAACAATGAGCACATAGTGAGCTTGATCGCCCAGAACAGGGGTGTAATCTTACCAATCATCTATGATGCACTGGAGAACAATGTACATGGTCACTGGAATCAAGCAGTAAATGGGCTGACTGCAAATGTGCGAAGGATGTTCATGGAAATGGACAGTGAATTGTTCGAACAGTGTGAGAAGCAGTACACAGTAAGACAACTGAAGGTCAAAGAACTAGTAAAGGAGCGTGAATCGCAATGGAAGAGAATTGAAGCCGTCGCTGCACAAGCTGCATATTAGTTAGGGAAAAAGAAAAATTATTCTCTCCTTACTTTCATAGGGATTTTTACTCATTTATCTGCTTCTGTTATTCTAGTAGTAATACCAAGAAGCCAGTGTGTAATTTGGGATTGGTGGGTTTAGAAGAAAAAGAAGCAACAGATTCATGTGCATACCTTCTGCAGATTGTATTAGTTTTTTTTTTTTTTTTTTGGGGGTATCCTTCACTATTCCCTCAAGGGAAGATGTGTTTCAAATGTATGTTTTCTTTCATTTTTTTTCCCAATCTCTCTCTCCCCCTCTCTCCCTCTCTCTCTCTCTCTCTCTCTCTCTCTCTCTCTCTCTCTCTCTCTCTCTCTCTCTCTCTCTCTCTCTCTCTGACCAGTTATGCTATTTGTCCCTGTTGAGCCGTTCTTTTTTTCATTTCTATATGTGAAAAAACTATGACAAAGTGGTGAAATTCATTGCATGAGGTAAAACTGCTTCTCAAGTCAGGTAAAAGAAATGCACTTCGCATGCGCTTTGCTTTGGAGACACAAGTGCATGGGGAGGTCCATGGCCAGCACCGACCGCTTATACATGTAAGCAGAAGGCTCATCCCAAAACATGTTCAACAAAATTCTTTAAATTCAACTGAGGCATCAGACTTATCTCATGAACTGCTAAGCTTTCAGGTCTAGTCATTGATATGGTTGACAAACTAATCTAGTTTTTATCACACTCCTGTGCATATTTGTTGAAGTCCTGTTTAGTCACACTTGGAGGAAGAGATATATATATATATATATATATATATGTACATAAACAACTGAGAGAGAGAGAGAGAGAGAGAGAGAGAGAGATTCTCCAGGCACTATTTTAAAATAGTTGGACGGTTTGGCTAGTTTCTCCAACAACAGGGACAACCGATGTTATTCTCACGTTCTTGCATAAAGAAAGAAAAAAGGATTGAAATGGAAATGGATGCATATTGAGTACTCTGAAAATGACGTCCGATCTGAATGGGCGACTCATCCACTCACAATTTATCATTCATCCATTTGTGATTTTTGTGAAATTTGAGAAATGAAAAACCACGTCAAGAAAGCAACCACATGATAATATATAATTATATTTTTCCCCTCCTGGAATTTACACTTAAGGGCAAAATATAGATCAGGCAAAAGGGTTGTCCTAAAAAAATACTACCAAAACGATCCAAGACCCGCCATATCTTCATCCCCCCCGCCACCCCAACCCCACATTCTCAATTCATAGCATTCTTGGTTGGGTGGTGGTTGTTGATGTGCTCAATCAATGTACCAAGTGGGGACAACACAAAGTGATAAAATCTTGACATTTTCATCTAAATTACCATATATAAATATTTCCTGCTTTTTTTTTTCATAATTCTATAAGCCTAATAATGAAGTTAACCATAGAAGAGGCGTCATGGCTGGTGAATGAATACAAAAATTAAAATAATTAGAAGAGACAAAAAGATGGAGGTTGAAGATGATGATGGTAGCCTTGATGTTGCACCGCTCCCAAACACCATTCCAATGTAGTCATCACCGCTGGACCCCTGGGCGCCATTGTTGTTGCTGCTGGCGCCAGTGCTGGTCCCAAGGCTTATTCCCTGAGAGTTCTCTCTGCACATGTTTCACATAAAAACCACTTTAGCAACTCCATGCCCTTTGTATTGAGCCATTGCTTTAGCCACATAATGATCTGAACTTGTGTGCAAGTTTGGTGAAATTTTAATGTGGGAGTGGTTAAGGTTATGTGCATTATAAGAAGGATCTGAAATTTCAGACAAACACTTTGTGTGAAAACCAGAACGAGTTACACAAGAATTTGTGCAATTCTGAAGGAAAGAACCAAGAACCCTAGTATTTAGCAACAATAACATAGATCTAAAATCAGTTGACAACAATCAACAGAAATCAATCAAGTGAGAAAGAAGTTGATCATTATCTTGATTGAGACTAAAAAAAAAATGATTAGAATTATTGACTGGACTTAAAACCAAACCAAAACACTACTTTGAAATTCTTAATGGACTGAAACCAAATAGAACAAAATAAGCTTGAAAACACAAAATCGACCTTTAAGAAACCGACTGACTTGAATTGAAAATCAATTCAAGAAAGTTGATGAAATTTTGACTAAAATTGATTGAGACAATAACAATTGAATGAAGAATCAATTGAAGGAAAAATCAATCGGCTACAAATCAATTCATGAAGAGAAGAGGAAAAATTGAAGAAAAGAAAATTTGAGAATGAAAAACCCTAGAAATTGCCTAACTTGGAACTCATACCATGATGCAATTTGGAAAATTTTCATTCCGTACCAATTTCATATCAAACATTGGACATGGCAAAGCTGTAACCAATAAGCCAAAGTTCAATGGTACTAACACCATATTTCTAACACATTTCTTACCCAAACTACAAAATGTAAAATTGTCACCTGAAATACATATATACATGATAGGATGGAGATATGCAATTTAAGGATAACCCATCTTATGTTGACCCAACATTTATACATTAATGGGCTAAAAGTGAATGAAAATTATAAAACTGAGTCAATTAGTCTACATTTTAGGGGTGAAAGTCACTTACTTATAACATAAAACTCCTACAACCATGCTTGGAAACTTCAAAAGAAAATTGCAAATTTTATTGTCTTCCTTATAGGATCATGCCCCCAGTTCTCAACTCCCTAGAAAGAACCTTTAGATAGGAAATGTAGAATTCAAGGCTAACACTCTTAAGAGACAATTTGGTAGGCATGTAAGTATCATGGTCGATCATGTCTTAGGTCTTGTGATAGAGTTTTCCCTATTATTATTATCCAAACACAAGCCAAAAATTCTAGGGAATAGGAACCAGATAGAGTCAAAGCTTGGGTTTCTTAAAATAGTATATGAAAATATGAGATAAAAGACACAGAAAAGGTTTACAAATAAGAATACCAAGACGGAATATGAGAGTTGAGCATAACTCAAAAGAATTTTCTTTAAAGGAATGTGTGAAGAGAATAACAACATGAGTCCTCTCCAACATGTTGTCAATGGCCAATCTGTTGTGAACTTGTGAAAGGATAGAATCTAAACCCACTAAAGATTTGCCAAAGAGGAATTTGGGCAAGAGGGATCAGAAAACAGGATACAATGGTAAAGCAATACTTTTAGTACAAGAACTAGTTGTCTATATCCGGTTAACATCCACTGTGGGGTCCAATACTCTTAGAATCAAAAGGTATGCAAAATGGGTCCCCATCTTTCTGGCTGGAATGCACATGTTAGGGCAAATACATGGGTCATGTTCAGATGCAAAACATGTAAATGTGTGTGAAGAGTACAAGCATTGCTTGTTTCCCGAGTATAAAGCGTTGGTCTTGACCTTTACACTTTTTGCCTATGTTTTGTAACACGCGCCCTCTCTCATGGCTAATGGCTACTCATCAATCCTAGTTTAGTGGCCCATATTGAGAGATCTACAATTCTTATAACCTTTAGAAACTATATAAAGTGGACTAGTTTTGTGGGGGAAAAAACCTTTATACAACTTTACAGCATAAATGACATGATACCTCTAACCAATCACAAGTTACAAATATTGACGGACTCCACATATTTTCAAGTCGATAACTACTTACAATTCGTTAGCGGTTTCCCGCCATCCCCACCGCCACAACACAAGTTTTTCTCCACAGACTTACAATTCTCCGCATACAAGAATCCTATATGGTATTGGTTATGTTCCAAAGCGACCCCGCCCTAAACCCAAAAATAAAATAATAAAAAAGTAATCCTTATCAAGACTTGATATCACAAAAATCGGTTTCTTGATCGAATTTTCACTTTGTTTGAAAAAATAGGGTCTGATTTTGCTCCAGTTGGGGCAAAGATGGGTCAACTACAGCTGCCGAAGTAGCTCATCATTCATCTATTCCGACTATAGAGTTTTTTGGGTTTCGGCTAATTGGAGCAAAACCAAACCCAAAATTAGGATTAATTAAGACTACAAACAAAGAAACCTTATTTGGAATGAGCAATGCTAGTTGGTCTAACAAATTTGTGCCCAACATAGGCTTTTGAAAAAATGGTAAAAGATATCAATAGCCGGTAAAAATGTTGAGTTATTATGTATATTGGCCACGTTATTTTGTTGAGCCAGAAAAAAAAAAAGGTCGGATCTAGCCTGTGAATCCTCATGATCAAAAGCTGTGGCATGGGAGAGAAATTCGGTACACTATGGATCACCATGAATTGGTGCACCACTTTATCAAAGCTCTTGACACAAGGGACCACCTAAACAATTGAGACATCCAAGAGAGTCAGTCAAACCACATTGACCCAAAAGGAATACCAAGGCGGACAAAAATACATAGACTATCACCCACTATCTACAATCCCAAGACAGCTCTGTCAACCACCAACTGCATGCAAGGCAGAGTAAAATTTACTGTCTGAATGTTCTGACCCCAACGAGACAACTCATTGGTTCTTTTCGTAAAGCTTTTACTTTGGGGTGCAGAGATTCTCTTCTTCCAAACACACCACCTCACCCTTCATGTGTGTCCACACGCCAACGGGAAACTACTCCTCTACATTAATTAATTACTCTATAAATAAAAAATAATTCATTTTTAGATTATATTTTAAACCTAACCTCCATCTTCTAACTTGTGTACGTGTACACACACATATATATATACACATGCGTGTGTGCGTGCGTGTATATATACATGTATGGATGTATGTAGAATTAGTCTGGAAAGGTATAATGAGTTTTAAGTGTTTACCTGGGACTACCAAAGACACCAGCATTCATGGTAAGTTGGTCGATAAGGGCAGCAGACTTGGGCTCAACACTAGAAGCCTTAGCATACATGGCACTCAACCCTTCCCCAGATGGCACAAAGAATGCTCCGTTTACCATTATGTCCCCTTCTGTCCTCCAATTCCAGTCATTCCATTCACCCTCAGCTGTGTCCACCCTTCTCGTAACCTGCCCCACCCCAAAACAGGAAAAGGGCACCCAAAGTGAACATTTTGTAATTTGTAGGACCCCCTTGAAAAAAAAGAAAAAAAGGAAAAAAGAAAAATTGGCATGTGATTGCACACGCTCCTAAGGAGCGTCGCAAAATGAATAATGTTGTTTCAAACGGATTCAGCATTAAAACAAATCCGTCCTGTGAAATAGCTGGCTTGCATTTCTGCAGAACTGTACGTGACAGGTTTTGGTTTGAGAGAAGTGATGCTGCGCGTGACAGGTTTTAAAAAGGACGCATAAAAGCCAATAATTACGTTCGGAACGGAACAAGGGAGGAGGGAAGGGCATATTTGAATTATTTTGAGGAAAAAAGGGCCTGTCATAGTAAAATATGTTCTTTTAACCTAAGCAAAACAAAAAAAAATCATTCTTTAATTTAAAAAACTTTGATATTTTAAGGGAAAATCCATGTGTAAAGTACTTGCACATGGCCTTTCAGGTTTTTTTTTTTTTTTTCTTCACCACTGTCAGAATTTTTCGAGAATCATAAAACCATTTTAAAGATTAACTTTTACATATCCTTTTTTTTCCGATCATTTTTTCTAATGTAATTTTAAAATATATTTATTCCTTTTCAATATACAACAATAACATTAAAACATTTATTTTATTAAATAAAATCGATTACATGAATCTCTGATTTATAACAATGTTTATCCGTACAATTATTTTTACAATTATTTTTTTCATATGACAATAATATTTGAATTAATTTGAAAAAGCCAAAGTAATTTAGCCTAAGTATAAATTTTTAATACAAAAAGTATTTGGATAGAAAATTTTAGTTTTCTTTTTACATTATTTTTTCCTAATAATATTTCTTTTTCTATAAAAAAAAAACCCAAAAAAAATCGCCTCAAATATTAGGACAGTCACTTTAAAAACGATATTCTAGAAAACCCATCTCAAAAAACAGGCATCTCAAGAAAGAAAAATAAAATAAAATAAAAGGGCAAAAAGAACAAATAGCAGGCTGGAGGCTCAGTTTTTGTGAGTTAGACTCATAATAATTGGTCTGATTTGTTTGATGAAATTGATGGGCCTCCCTTAGAAAAAGAAAATATAACAAAAAACAGAGTTGTACCTCTTTGGCATTAGGATTACTGCTGGCCGTATAGCGATTGCCTTGACTATTAATGGTAGGATTAGCACTCCCACCAATGGCATACATCTGCCATTGAGTAAAATCATTGTTCACCACATGAACGTAACCTCTTCTGCACCTTGGCATTCTTTGCACCAACTGTTCTCCAAAATGGTTAAATGCTATGGTAATTTGCATCCCCGAATCCAACATGTACTCATCATTGTGCCCGAATAGCATCACCTCATTGTGGTGTGAGAAATAGTTGTTTGATATTGTTATTGCCGTTGATCCCATTATGGCATCTATCAGACCGTCCGTGCAGTAGGACAGTGAGCAGTGATCTATCCACAGGTTGCGCGACCCGAATATGGAGATCCCATCACCGTCCGATTTTGTTCTGTACCCGTAGTGTGTTGGAGTAGCCCGCACATTACCTAATTTCCACAAAATTTGAAACAAGAACAAACTTTTTAATTACTCCCAAAAAATGATAAAAGTCGTGATAATGTTATTTTAGCCAAAAAAAAAAAAAAAAAAAAAGCCAGAAACAAAAAAACAAAGAAAATAAACAAAAAAAAAAAGAAAACAAAGCGTCATTGAAAAAAAAGAACAAAAACAAAAAAAAAAATAAGAAATAAGGCAAATCATAATTTACATCTTCCCCCCACCCCCGAAACAGGACCATCTCCGTTGCCACAAAAGGGGAAAAAAAAGACCATTTTTTCAAGGAGCAAAAATAGAGTTACCTGGGTGGGAAGGGACGCAATTGTGGACATGGATGTTGTGGATGATAATGTTGGAGACGTACTGAATGGTGATGCAGCCATTGCCAGTAATATGTACATTGGCTCCACGCCCATCAATAGTCTTGTAGCTATTCACAATCAACTCGGTTTTGAGCTTTATCATCATGTTCGTTGAGAATATGATCCATAGCGGTTCGGTTTGGATCACTGCATGCCTGAGTGTACCCGGAGTCGGGTTGACCGGGTCGTGGTCCGAAGAGTCGGTTACCACATAGATCTGACCCCCTTTGCCTCCTAATGCATCTTGACCGAACCCGATCCCACAGTCGGCTAGCTTTTGTCGGTTATTCGCCCAGTTCGGGTTGCACCGCCAGCAGTCGTCTATTGGGTTTCCGGTTAGACATGAGGACGTTGATTGCTGCAGTTGTCTTCTAGATAGAGAAGCATTGATGCTCCTGCAAAAAGTAAGAGAGAGAAAGAGAGCATTATTGGAAAAACTGTAGCTAGATTCTAAATATGAGATGAAAGCAAAGAAAGGGGATGTGAGAGAGATGAGACAGATCCACATTTTGAAATCACAAACTGATGAGAACCTAGAAGATACTAAATTTGTTACTGAATAAAAGAATGGGGATTTGGGGGAAATGTGGGAGACCCAGACTTTGAAATCTGAAAATGAGGAAAACCCAGATTGGGTTTTGTGTTTTGTTTTGTGGATGTGGGGTTTTGGGTGCAAGATTATACAAAAACAGGGGAAAACAGAGGAATGTGTGGAGTGAAATCTATGTCGACAAGAGAAAAACTAAATTCCCAAATTAAGAGATGACCCCAAGAGATGAAATCCTAAAATGAACGAAACCCAGATGGGATTTTGCGTTCGGTTACGTGCTCTGGATGTAAAATACGCAGGGTGAATAGTGGAGACCATACACCTGGCAATGAAGTTGAAAAATAAGTCCTGCCTTTGCTTACCTCTGGACTTGTTGAACAACAACTTCAGGATGAGGGTGTTGGTGAGGGAGGGTGAGGTTGAGAGTGGCTTTAATGAGTGGAGAAAGGGAGAGTAGAACACCAATCAAGAGAATGCAGCTGTTAAGAATCATATTTGGAAGAAGAAGAAGAAGGAAAAGAAAAGAATTAACTTGTGTTAATTTGTATTGTTTGCTTTATGCAAAACCAAAGGGGGCTGGTAAGATTCGGAGGGGACTTCGTATTTTGGGGAAAGATGGGAAGGCGTTTATATAATCATGATTATAATGGTACAGTGACTATAATATATAATAATAATTTCAAAAAAGTCGCTGTTTTCTTGTACGGTTTTTGGATTTTGTTTATTTCAAAGGAGACGAGGAGACGGTGATGGGAGTTGGTGATGAGAGAGATTGAGAGAATTAGACGAGTTTCCTCTCTCTTCCTCCCTTGCAGACCACCTCATTTACTACATTCCTACCTTGCTTCATAAACATTCTAGGGATCTGGGCAAAAACCAAAATATTTCCTTCTTAAAAAAGTTAAAAATCAAAGGGATAGAGATGGAGGAGCTTATCCCAAATGAAGAAGGAAGCTCTCTCTCTCTCTCTCTCTCTCTAACGTGGTTGTGATTTGGTATGTCTGCGGAATAGGATTCCTTGCGGAGGCAATGTTCTTCTTCCGATAATGGCTGCCTAAGCCTCGACAAAAATAATTTCACCTTTTTTTCCCCCACTTTTTGGTGAGACCGAGAGAACAAACATGGGTACGTACAATGTTTGCTTGCAATTTCTTTTACTAAAATATTTTTTTGTATCATGGGACTGCTTTTGCATTTGGACAGTCGCTTTTTATTACACCCTTACATGTTCTTTCTATAATCCCAAGTTAAAAAACAATTTTTGAGAGTAGAGCGCCGATGCAAAGACTAGTTTCCAAAGTAACTGGTGCTTGGCTCACACAAGCTCTTTTCCCGGTGAATCTGGTACATGAGTTTTACTTTTTTTTAATTTTTTTTTAATAAACTATTGATTAATCACTTTGTATTCGAATTCGAATAAATCTGATTTAAATTAAATTAGATCGGGATAAAACACTCTCAATCTCTATTTTAATCATACATAAAATTTAAATATAAAATTTTATTTAAAAAATATCAATATCAAATCACTGGACTAGATAATACAGAAAATGTGCTTAATTAATGAATTTAACATAATTCGATGGGCATTATAATTTTTTTAAAGCCTCATCGGTTTATAATATAATTATACAATATTAGAATAGACGAAAAATTATTTAGACCCGACCAGTATTCAATCGATGCTCATTAAGTCGGGCCAAATAATACATGGTGTGGATTGCGTAAATTTCAGACACGTTATTTGTGAGATCCCCTTTCATCAAGCGCCATCAATGTTACCCTCAATTTTTTTTAATAATCATTCACAAAATTTTACAAACAATAAATTTTTCTAAGGTTACTAATTTGTTGAATTTGTATTTAAAAAATATTATTTAATGTGTTTAATATATTATTTGAGATTAATTTCTTACTATATTTATATTTGATATTGATTTAATCGACAAAATTAAATAACAAAAAATGAATTTATATATAAAGTTAGATAAAGTTGGGCAATTTTGGATCTAGTACATGCATGAGCATAAACTATTTTAAAAAAATTTCAAACTATTTTATTACTTTTTAGGTATTCACCGATAAATCGAATATGTATAAAAACTTAAAAAATATGTAAACTCGATAAGTGCCTCTGTGTATCTGAGTTTAAAATTTTTTTATGTAATTTTTGACAATTGAATTTTTAAATTTAATGAAAAAAAATGTAGCACTGACTTCCAATAACTGTATATCATATATCACTTCTCATGATTCTATACATATAACATTCTTTTGAGACATTTAAAATAAAATTTTAATTTTTTACTTATTTATTTTGAGATTTCGTATCAAAATTGCTAAAATCGAAAATTTTATCAGTAAACCGAAAATCTTTTCGACAAGTGCCGACAAAACTTAAAGAAGTAAAAAATGACTAAGAAAAGATCTACACACTTAAATAAAAATATTTAAATGAAATTTCACATTTTAAAGAAATTTCAAATAAAATTTCATTGTGACTAAAAAATACAAATTGTTAAAAGTTAGAAATTTAAATACAATTAAGGAAAGTTGGGAGACTAAATTATAAACTACTCAAGAATGGACATTTGGAGCCAAATGATTGGTCAAGAGTGCAACAAAGATGGTTAGTAGCCACATAAAATAGTTCCACATTCAGGAAAAATCATTGGATGAAAATTTATGCATGAAAACTAATTGGATTAACTTGTGCTTCTCTTTTTTGACATGGCCGGCCAACAAAACATGTAATGGAGTGTATGGAGTTTATTTGAATCAACAATTGCATGGTTTGAATACTAGAACAAGTCGATGGTTGAGATAATATATGAGATGCTCAAATGGTCAATGATACTTTGTTAGGTTTATAAAAAAACTTATTTTGAGAAATTTGATTCACCTTTTTTTCATTCCTCCTCCCTTGGCCGAAATATGAAGACTCCCTTTCTAAAATTTAGTTTAACCATGAAGCCAAAGAGGTAAGAGTATTGTTGAAAATTTTAGTTTCAAGATGGAGGTGTAAAAATATTGTATTCATGTGTCGTGATTTGATTTTGGTGTTAAGGTGAAAAAAAAATTCAATGATTTAAAGGAAGCACTGGCATATATTGTTAGCAAGAGAGTTTATAAGAAAGGTAACATGTTTTAATTTGTGTAAGGATTAAATCATCTGTTGAGTAGTTACATTAGTCTTCATACTAACATATTAGATATTAAATTCCATATTTGAATCTTGTGTAGTTTTGCAATAATATCTTATTTTATAGAAATAAAAAATCTAAACCGTTTATTCATGTGTAAACTAAACTCACTAAACTTTAAAATGGTATATTATATAAGACATTTAATAAAGGAATCAATTTTTAGTGATTTTTAGGAATTTAGCATGATTTAACCATTTTGTTTTCATACTCTATGTATGACTAGAGATAAGAATTAAAATCGAAACTGAATTAAAAAGAAATTTTATAAAATTATACATATAAAATCTGAAAATAGTCTAAACTATAAGATTTTAAATTGATATCTTGTATTCGATTAGAGATAAGAATTACTTAAATTGGAGGAGTACACAGGGAAATATGAAGTTTCTCTCAAAATTGCGTAAAATTGAATTTTGAAAACTTAGATTTGAAAATTTTCTAAATATCGAATTTGAGATTTTATTTAAAAAAAAACATTTTCATATGCAATTCGTAATTTTATGATATGATATTATCGAAATAATTGATAAATTATATATTGTTTAATTTAGGCGTAGGATTATATTTTCGTACGAGGGGTGACTCATTCGAGAAGTAAGGACAAATAGGGGGAGTGACGTACCCTCCCCAATCGAGATAAGTTGTACGAACTATTTCTGACTTTAAATTAAAAATAGTTTGATTATGATTTTTATAAATAAATTTTGAAATGTGATTTAGAACTGTTTTAATATTTGTGTCATGTTTTGAAATGATAATTTTGAGAAAATTTATATCATGATATTACAACTTGATAGTGTTATGATTTTTCTTACAAGTAAATATTTATAAATGATGACATACGACTCATGTGTATAATTATGGGATGGTGCATAGTGGCTATAACGCACTCTCTACTACGATATTGAGCATTTACCCGACAGGATGACGTAGTGGGGTAACACGAGAGTAGGGGGTTAGGGGTTTGAACCCCCTAACTCTGGCTAATGGATTCAATAGACAAGCACCTGTAAAAACTATGTCAATACCAAGGGAATGAGATTAAAAGAAAAAAAAAAGAAAGAAAAAAAAATATATATATATATATGTTTCATTTTTATCACATTATGGAGACCTCTTAGTGGATTTTACCCTAATTAGATCAAATTATGGATAGAATATGATTTACTACCGATTGACACCCCATGATATATGATTACGAGAAAAATACATATTATTTTGAATTACACGATATGTTGCAAATGAATATAAATTTGAAAATGATAATTTGACTTACTACTTTCATAAATTCATTTATTATCATTATATAATTTTTGCACTTCATTCACTGAGTATATGGATTATACTCACCCCTCATATTTAAAAAATTTTAGCTTATGTTGTATTTAACTTATTTTGAGATACTGTTTAATGAGTTTTACTGAAAGATGTTACCGGGTAAGTATTCATACCCATCCTTATTTACGATTGAACTGTATATATAAATATTATATGTAAATCAGAGACAAATGTTTTACAAAAATATTTGAAAAATATTTGTCTTCAAATAGTTTGATTATGAACTATTTCTAACTGATTAAGAACTGCCTTAATATTTTTGATATGTTTTGAAATGATAATTTTGATAAAATTTACATTTTAATATTACGACTTGATAGTATCATAATTTTTCTTACGAATAAAGATTTACGAATGATGACGTATGATTCATGTGTATAATTATGAGATGGTGCATAGTGGTTATAGCGCACTCCCTATCACGGTATTGAGCGTTTACCTGATGGGATGACGTGGTGGGATAACACGAGAGTCGGGGTTTGAGTCCCCTGACTCTGGCTAACGGATCCAAAAGATTAGCACCCGTAAGGACCATGTCAACACCAAGAGAAGGGGGTTAAAAGAAAATATATATATATATATTTCATTTTTATGATATTATAGTGACCTTTTAGTAGAATTTACCATAATTAGATTAAACTATGAGTAGAATATGATTCATTATCGACTGACACCCCATGATGCATGATTATAATAAGAATGCATATTATTTTGAATTACAGGATATGTTGCAGATGAATATAAATTTGAAAACGATAATTTGACTTGCCACTCTCATAATTCATTTATTATCATTATATAGTTTTTGCAGCTTACTCACTGAGTATGTAGATTATATTGACCCCTCTTATTTAAAAAATTTTAGTTTATTCTGCACTTGACTTATTTTAAGATACTGTTTCACGAGTTTTATTGAAAGATACTACCGAGTAAGTATTCATATTCATCTTTATTTATGATTGACCGTGCATATAAATATTATATGTAAATCAGAGACAAATGTTTTAAAGAAATTTTTGAAAAATATTTTTCTTCAAATCATCCGCTGTATGATTTGACTTAATATGTCGAATAAAGTCATGATATTAGTTATAATATTCGCCTTGCATCATCTCGGCGTACGAATAGGGCATACCCATGCCTCAAGGAGTTACGGTAATCTGTTCACATGCTCGACGTGGGGATCGGGGTGTGACAAAAAACTTCAATTAAAAGTTTTGATTCATTTAAGTTGAGTTTTCGTCCCAATACTATACTTGAAGTTTTTATCTTAATTAGAAAAAAATGTGTTTTTCTTGCCGGTTAACTGAGTTTCGTCTCAAAACTAGACTTGTTCATTCCATAATTCTAATAATCCCTAAACTATTTAGGACTTAGAGCTATTGATGAAACCATAGTCTCACTTCACTTCAACCTCGAGGGGATCATTCTGAGCAAAACGTCAATTTGGGGAGTATTGATTTTGGATGGTCAACACCTAATGAAATCGCTTTCATAATATTTGGTGACAATAGATTTCATCTACCCTTAGGCTGCTGCACGAGCATCAAAATCCTTGGACAATAGTCTTGCTTTGAATGTGAAAGATAACTAATTTGATTCTATTCTCTAAATAGTTGCAATATTAATTTGATTCTATTCTCCAAATAGTTGCAATATCTAACAATGATTTCAAAGTATTGAGTGTGTGCACGCACACAAGAGAGAGACCTAATTCAGTGAAGGCTATTCGAATTTTTAAAGTTTTGACTTCTGATATATCTGGTATTGGGAATGGAAAGAAGTAAATTAAGATAACTCTCTTTTTAATGAAAATTTGATAGCAAATCGGGTCAGATTAGTCAAAATATGATTTAAGATACCGACTGATTTATGTATAAAAAAAACTATTTAAACAAAGAATAGTAGGATATGTATATACTAAATTGACTCTATAATTCTTCAACAATTTCTTTATTATCAAAAAAATTCTTCAGCAATTTCATCAAACTTTGTTTAAATCTAACAACAATAAAGTAGTAGTTCTATTATAAGTTTTTTTTTTTTTATTATTTTTTATTATTTTTTTTCACGAGAAGATCAGTAGATATAAAATTATAGAATAAGAGTTAATCTACTCGAACACAGTATAATCTTTTCAAGGTTGTTCTTTTTTTTTTTTTTCAACTCCCTTCAAGGGGACATTTTTATAACAATTATTTCGTGCAATTACTTCGCCCTCTTTTAGGGTTTTACTTATAAAATATATAGGATTGATTTTAGGAGAATAGAAATTTTCTTACAAAACATATTTTACAAAAATAATTTTTTCTTTCAAATATTTTCAAAAAATAATATAGAGCTTAAAATGAAAAAAAAAAGAATAAAGATACAAAAATTGATCATATGATTGAAAAATAATATTAGGAGGGAAAAATTTAGTGCAATATTAGTTAATATTTGTGTGATTCATGTGAAGAGAGGAGGGAAGAAAGCTTCTTTTGATTGATTTGGGAATTTAACCTTGTGACCCCTTTAACCACCGATGGCTGATTAGCATGCCAAACAATGATATATATATATATCACTTTTATCCGATAATCATGTTAAAATCGACCAAATTTAATTTGAGTTGAATTAGGTTTTTATAGGGTAAATCTCTCCAAACATATTTTTTATATATACAAGATACAAATCTAAAACTTTACTTAAGAAAAATTAATATTCAGTCACTGAATCAAATAAATATCAATGTAGACCTGATAACGAAATAAAGCAAGAAAGTTGATCAAGGAAACAAAATTGCCCAATGAAAATAAAAGGGTTATCAAAATCTGAAATGAAATTTCACTTTTTCTTATTTGTTTTGTTTTATTTTTGTTTTGGGGGTGCATGCAATACAAAGAAAACTTTATGATCGGAAGGATAAGTGCTTTTCTTGTGTTAGGAGAAATGTCTTTGGACTTTTGAAATTTAATAAAGCAGAGCTCAAATTACATGCTATTTAAATATAAAACCCAAAATGGGACCCCTTTCAATTAATTTTTATTTATATATTTATTCCAAATTAGTTGATGGGGAAGGCACATTGAGGATATCGGCCCCACTGACTTTTTGATATAAACTTTCTAATAGTACTTTAGAAAAATATCACTAAAATTTTAAAAATATTATTAAAAATAATATAAAAACCATTAAAATTTTAAAAAATGTCATTAAAATTTTTTGAAATAGTGTTTGTTCTCAAAAGATTATTATATTTGCCCATATTTTTATTATTAGTATCCGAAACTATATTTCGATTAATCCATCTTGAGTGTATGTGGGATCCTATTTAAAAAACGACTCTTTTAACGTAATTTTTTCTATATTTAAGTTTCGAATCTAAAATTTAATTATAATATTTGTTCATATTTCACTTTGAGTATTATAGTTATTCCCCCACAAAATAAAATTTAGACTTTGTGTTGATTACAAAATTCAGGATAAATTTTTGTATTCACTTTTGAAACAGTATCAACCTAAAATTTTGGGCACAATAATTATGTTTTGGATGTGCCTTAAGATTCAAACAACCATAATGGCCAACGAACTTGGCCCCAACACCATATATGCTTTCCAACCATGCGAGCTGGTACACTCACTTGGTTAAATGAAATTCTTTTACATTCTTCTTTACTTAGACATCATCAACAAATGTTGCAAGTGCCTAACAACATTAGGTGTATATGTATATAAAAAAACAATTCTTAACTCAAAATTTCGTTCACCCAATTTATGATTCTCTCTCTCTCTCTCTCTCTCTCTCTCTCTCTCTCTCTCTCTCTCTCTCTCTCTCTCTCTCTCTCTCTCTCTCTCTCTCTCTCTCTCTCTCTCTCTCTCTCTCTCTCTCTCTCTCTCTCTCTCTCTCTCTCTCTCTCTCTCTCTCTCTCTCTCTCTCTCTCTCTCTCTCTCTCTCTCTATTCCCTAATTATGCTAAAGCTCAACCACTATTATTGAATGCACACACAATTGTTCATACCAATATTTAATTGGTTCAGGGAGTAGATATTGATTTTTTTAAATAAAATTTTAGATTTGAATTTTGTATACATAGAAAGTAAATGTTGAGAGAATCTTATTTTTTAAAAATTAAATTCATCTCGAATTGAATTTAATCAGATTTAATATAATTATTAGATTTAAAAAACACGCGCACAAAATAGCTCTCGGCAAGCATGCAAGTTTTAATTTAAATACATGGAATCTGAAATATAGTGTGAAAACAATTTGGAGTTGACAAAGGAATCTGCCACGTTGATAGTGATTTATCTACGTGTATTTTGTTTAGGTAAGAAGCAAAGCAAAGTTTATTCCACCGAAAAGTAGAATTCATAAAAACAAGGCGGCTAAAATATCAAGGAAAAAAAAAGGGTGGAAGTCCTTTTTCTTTGCAAGATAATGTATATTATTAAATTTATCAAATATGTATATAACTAAATTTATCGAGTATGCATACAAATTTCCACTCCTAACAAATATGTAAAATAAAAAAATATATATATATATACATAAAAATGTATTGTGTGACACTTGTGTAATTAGTTTGTTTCTTGTAATGGATTAATTTCAAATTTTAATAATAATTTTGATTTATTCGATAATTGTATAGAGACGGTTCTCCTCAGGGTTTTATTGGATTAATGCGGTTCGAGTACTGTAGAGCTCATTTTAGGAGTTGATTTTTCTAAATCTTTTTTTATCATTCTCAAGACTCGAACTTTGATTAAAGGACTGATCATTTAACCCAAAAGAATTTGGTAGAGAGAGTTACCCTAATCATATAACTCTAGCCTCAAAGATGTCACTTTGTCTTAAAAATTATGAATTTTTTTTCATTTTTTGTGGATATAAAGATTTATTTTTTATTCAATAATATGCTGTTGATGACTCAAAAGAAAAAATTTTGAGCGAGTGCTTTGGTGTAAATAGGGTTTCCTTTCGATAAAATACATGAATTCTGAGACGAATAGAAATAAAGGCCCAAGAAAAATACAAAAGATATTGTTGGACTTTGCAGAAAAACAGGTGGGTGGACCCATTTGCTGCGTCGGAAGATTCTCAGGCTAACGAGGAAGAAAGTTTTAACGGAAGTTGTAGATATCAAAAAATAGTCCGGTAAAATGAATATCAGAATTTTTAATCAGAATTTAGATTCAAATATTTGGAATAAAATAAATCTATGCCAGGAAAATTACTTTCTAAAAAAAATATGATAATAACTCAAATAAAATTATTTAAAATATCACTTTAGATAACCATCGGTTTAAATCAATATATATATATATATATATATTCTAAGCAAGATGATATGCTTCACATATGAAAGAAAAAAAATTAAATGACTCAATTGATTTGAGAACTGATACCTTTTAATTATAATCGGGAGTTTGATCTCTCATGAAAACAAAAAAAATTAATACTAGAAGATCTATCCGCTCAATTAAGTCTTACAAGCGATCAATTTAGATTAATCAAGATAAAATCTCAGATACGAATTTAGTGGCCCAGTTATGATAAAAAAAAAAATAAATGGAATAAAGATCATCTGATGGCATGACAAGCCAGTTGGGCCAGCAAAGGTCAAAAGGCTAGCTACGATGTGCCCCGCATTTAGACTTCTGTGACCATAGGCCCCTACTCTTACATGGTGGGAGGGAGCCCCTCATTCTTCTGAATTTGGTTATCATTGAATGTTCGAAACTTTTACTCTGATTAATTTTAATCAAGTTATTATCGGATTCTAATCAGAACAGAACTCTCTGAATGTCATTTTTATAACTATTAAAACTTAAATTTCGATTATTCATATAGAGTGCTCATATCTTTCTCACTAAACCAACGAAACGATGATTTTCTCTCTCTTTTTTTTGGGTGCAATCTCTCTCTCTCTCCTTGGAATCATTTTAAATTTTTTCTTACCAAAAGGAGCCGGGATCATGGCAAACAATATGGTGCATTGGTTCATAACATTAATACTTTCATGTTGGGTGTAACGTAATATATTTTTTTAATTATAAATTTTGAGTTTGAGTTATAAAAATAAAGAAATAGAATTTGAAATAACTAATCTCTTAATTGATTTCATAATAGTTAAACTAAATTAATCAAACAAAATCTAAATATTGATCGATAAAAAACAAAAAAATTAATATTTTTATGTCCACAAAATTACGTATTTGAATCACTAATAGTTTTCCAATTAGCCATTAAGTGTTAATTTTTGAATAAAAAATTAAAATTAAAGTAACGAACACCGAATACTCTATAATAAATAAAACTCAAATACACATAAGATGATGTCATAAATGATAAAAAATGGTTCATTCGGTATATAAAGTGATTCCTAGTTTAGTAAGAGATAACGGGAGGGTGGGTATATACATATGTAGGCTTCTCCTTGTATTTTTATAAAAATATTATTTTTATATCTTGAACTCATAACGTCGAAATAATAAAAAAAATAATTTAATCATTACGTCAAAATTTACCCTCACGATGTCACAAATGGTACAAACATAAAAATGAAACATAAATTTAACAGGTATTGGAGTGACCATTGCATTGTTCCTACACTAGGAGCAGTTCTTGCCTCGTTTGAAATTTAAATTATTGGAGTTTTGTTTTTATAAGATCGACCGAATTACTAAAAAAAGTTAACTCTCATAAAAAGTTGAATTTGTTTCTTCCTTTTTAAGAATATCCAAAAAAAATCAATGAGTTTGCTCGAGTAATTCTTCAAATTCAATTTGAAGTACTAATGTTTAACGATAAAATATTAAATTTTCTTAATCATAAATCTCAAATTCGAGCTATGCAAATAGAGAAATGAGATTTGAAAGAACCAATCCATCAATAGGTTTTATAGTATTTGAACCGAATTAGTCAGATAAAATCTAAAAATTGGTTGGTGAAAAAAAATTTATAAATCAAAATCTTGAATTTGAGTATTGAGAATAGAAAAGTCATCGTTGAGAGAGTGCACTAAATTAGATTTCACAATATTCGAAATGAATTAATTTAGTAATTCAGATACCAGTGTTAAAGTAAAAAAAAAAAATCAATTTGACCCGATGGGGGTGGTATTAGAGGAGAAAAGGGTTTTCTTCTTTTCATGCAAGTTCTTGTTTGTTTTTAAATTTAAGTTATTTTCAAATTGTATATTTTATTTTTAGAGAACTCACTTTTGTGAATGTGTGTTTTCTTAATCCTCTTTTGACATTTGTTGTTGAGTTGGATTTTAAAAACTATAAGAGCTAAATAGTTAAAACTATTGGAAAATCTCAATTAAAAACATATTTGGATAAACCCATCACTTGACTGGAGTTATTTATTTCATTATTTTTAATTTAGATGCGTCGAATTATTGGAAAGACCATATCTATTGATGAGATCTCTAAGAAAAAGAAAGATGGTGCAGTTAAATTATAGTTCATCGACGGTCATCGGATTCTAAACAAATTCAAAAATCATGTTCTTTAAAAGAATGTTAGAATATTTTTTTGTGCGAATAATTAAATATATCATTTCAGTCTCAAGATAAGTGGTAATATAATAAACGTAGATTATGATAACTCTTTAACGTATTTTTTTAAGTGTAATCGATAATTTTTTATGATTTATGTTCTATATATTTTTTCTAGTACTTAATCGGCCGGTATTTAGTAATCTATTTATCGATTCGACTAGTTTGACTCTAACTAATTATCGGGTCTATTATGCGAATGAGTTTGCTCAATATCTTTTCTTTTATTATTTTTAAGATTTATATTTAAAAATTTAATTAAAAGAATTCGGTATTTTTTTTTTTGAAACAATAAGACGCTGCTTAACTTGTACTTTATAGAAAATTGTAATGGTAAAAAAAGACAACATATGATTGAACATTGTTAGCAGAGGATTTCGATGTTATCATTGAGGTTGACAAAGATGAAGATCATGAATGAATGATCATTGAACTTTGGTTGGACCAACTGCTGGGATTCCAACAGTGTTGCTCCATTAATTTATTTATAATTTTTTCCATTAATTCTCATCTTATTTTTTTATTATTTTTTTTAAAGGTCATCCCGCGCTAGCCTGTTAGCTCGCTAGCGAACAGTCCTGGACCGACACCTTTTAAGCCTATGTCGAAACCGTCAGGCCCACTTCTGCTCATTTAAGGCCAGCCCTTGGCTTCTGGGGTTGGGCTGGGCCAGCCCCGTTTTGATAGACGTAAGTTAACAAAATATTAGGTTATTTTATTCATTGGGAATAAAAAATAGGTATAGGAAGAATCAGATTCCAAATTGAGTTTTGTAATATTCTGATTGGTTGGGTAATCTAGATACCGATTAGTTAAAATAATAATAATTAAAATCATAGACATGAATTGGACTTGGAACTATAAATTCATTTTTTTTTTATTTTTTTAATAATTGACCAAGGATGTTTAGGTTACTGGCTATTTCGATTCAAGTATTGCAAGCTCATTTAAGTCTAGCCAAGCCTTGACAGGTCGGGTTGGACTGGGCCTGCCCGTTTTGATAGAGGTAAGTTTAGGAAACATTAGGTAGGTTGGGTTAGGAAATCTTAGTTTACTTTGTTCATTGGGAGAAAAGAGCAGACGTATGGAGAATTGGCCTTCCAAATTGAGCTTCACATCGTTAAAATCAGATTAATCAACTGGTTATTCGTCGGTCAAAAAAAAAAAAAAAATCAAGTACATGAATTTGACTAGGAACTATAAATTCTTTTAATTTTTAATTGATCACGGATATTCAGATTACCAACTAATCTGATTCGAATATTCTGAAATCTACTTTATAAATGGACTCTTCTAGTATCTATTTTTTTATTTTTAATATTTAAACTTGAAATTTTAATCAACGGAGTTTATTGATATTAAATTCATAGATCGTTGGTTAAATTTTTATTATTACCATATGGTATAAGTGGGAATAACAAAGAGTAGTCTTTTTCTTTTCTTTTTTTTTTTTTTTTGCTTTTTTCTTTTCCCTACATAAGCAGGCTATAACATCCCTGGTTAGCTTCTTTTAGTGATTATTTTTGAATTCTAACAAATTTAGTTTATACCGATAAATTATAATTCAATTGACACTATCTCTTTTTTTTTTATAAAATTTAAGTTCAAAACAGTGCCGTGTATAAAAACACACTTTAGTTTATTTTATAATTATATTGATATAAATTATTAGTTTTGAACTCAAGAGTCTTTTGGTTAAAAAAAAAAATACTCTCTCCACTCTATTTGTCTCTGTAAAATTATTATAAATGTAAGTGAACTTATTGACAGAATACTAAACTCTCTTAATCAATATTTTAAATTTGAGTTTTAAAAATAAAAAAAATAAGTATTAAAAGGGTCAATTTCTAAGTTATATGTCACTCTACTCGAATTAAAAGTAGAATACTAGTTGATTAATACAAATAAATAAATAAATAGATGCAAATAGGAATAATTAAGTTTTTTCAATATGGCTTATCTTTCTACCAACGTGGGTTGACTCAACTGGATGTGAGATTAAGTTCCCTTAAACATGATCGAGATTCGATTCTCGGCGGGAGTATCAGAGTCTCATGTGTATGGAGCGTTTCCTGTTGGAAGACCTGTCCTCCGAAAAGGAGCCACTATAGCTGTCGGTTCGGATTAGTCGGGATGAAATTTTAGATACTAGGCGATGTCCAAGATATAGTACCGAAAAAAAATATGGCATATCTCTCTTTATCTTGGAGGCAAAACCTCCAAAAGAATGAGAATGGGCCAAAATTTTTTTAAGTAGAGGAGCGACACTCCTTTAAATGTACATATATATTTTTTTATTAGATTATCTATATTGAAGAATTCGAATAATACGATTCAAATAGATATAAAATTTAATTTAGAGGTTAATTCTCTTCACGTATATTTTTTTTTAAATTTAAACTATATATTTTAATTAAAATAGTTTAATATGTATTATTAAACTCATAATTTGTTCATATATTTAAATATAATGTTTTTTCTCTTCCAAATTTTCTACCCTCTTCATTCATGAATTCTTAAAAGATTTTTCAAAATTTTTTTTTTCAGTTTTGGTAACTAAAGATTTAATTATATTTTTTCAGTTTTGGAGAAGCAAAAATCCCAAAAAAGTTCAAAGAATTAAACAATTTAAACAGTTCTTTAATTTGTAACTATGAATTCCTCTTTATTGCACACTAGGCTAACATGGTACAATTTGCACTTTACCTTATCTTAATGATTTTTCATTTATTAATTATTATTAATTAATAAGACTAAAGAGGCTAATAAGTGTTTTCTTTATGTGGCCCTCGATTGTTTCTTATCCACTTCGCGACGAGGATTGTGACTTTGTCCGTCATCTGTGTTAACTGACAGGACTGTTATTATAGCGTTGTATACAGCCCCAGGTTCGGACGATCTTCGGAGGGTTTCAAATTAGGCTCGGAGTTTGCCTTGGGAAGCCGTTGCTCCGATATTACCCCGCTCTCTGCACCCTCTTAATTCTTTTTTCATTTTTACACTCAGCTGTCACAGATATCATTTTGCAGAGAGAGAGAGAAAGAGAGAGAGAGAGGGAGAGAGAGAGGGAGATCAACAAATGGACTCTTCGTGCCTTCTTAATTCAGAAAATTTCACCGTCAAAGGTAATTTTTTCGTGTTTTGCTTCTTCGTTTTCTTTTGCCCTAATTTCTTTGCTTTCTTGATTTTGCTTCTCTTTGGGTTTTTCGGTTCTCGGGGTTTTGTTCAATTGGGATGTTAGGATACCACCCATTTGGCGATTTCTTTTGAAAATCACGAAGTTGGGGATGTAATTTGTGTTCTTGAATTTCATGTCTTCGTGCAAGTTCACGTTTTTCTTTTTTGGGGTTTCGATTTATTGAAATTGCATGGTTTGATCGATCAATGATTTTGAACACTTTTATCAATTCTTTGGAATCTAGGGTTAGGGTTAGTTCAATGATTGACAGATACCAGGTCTACAAATTCCACAGTCTGCCTGTTGAAAATATTTGATTAGGGTTTTCCTGGTTGTTGTTTCGGAGAGGTTTTATTTGTAATTTATGAGATTGAATTTCATTCTGGTGCATACTTAGGGTTTTAGTGCTTCAATTTGTTGAAATTGATGGCTTGATCGATCCTCTTCATTTTTAGCTTCTGACATTGTGTTCAGGGTTGAGGTTTGTAAAATAAGGGGTGAAACTTCTGATTTTTGCCTAATTTGAGAAGAACTGATTCAGGGTTTTCCAATATGATTATTATTGTTTCTAGGGTTTGTTGTTTTGTATTAGATAACTGAGATACCTCGTGTGTTTTCAGACAAATTGAAGGCAGAGAAAGTTATAAATAGAAATTCAGTCGGAAATGCAAGGAAAGGGCTTGCAGACATTAGCAACTTGCAGCACAGACCAACACAGGTACACCTAGGTGAAAACCCCTCACTTACTACTAAAGAGTATATTGATCAGCTCCACAAGGTGTGCCTCTTAATTTTTTTTGTCTCTTTTTTGGTCTTCTGTGTGCTGTGTGATTAATTTGACTCATGGGAATATTCTGAACTTTTGGTGCAGGAGAATATGGCTCTGATGAAACTTCTTGCTGACAGAAAGTATCCTGTTTTCATTATAAAAAAGGCAGTTTTGTTTTATTGGAATATATTGTGTACTGCAAATTTAATTGGACTTCTTGAGTATGGTTTTCCTTAACTTTGTTGACAGCAAAATAATTGAATTGACCGGAAATGAGTTACAGAAATTGCGGATCAACTTGCAGAAAGTGCGATTTCAGAATTCACAACTAGCTCAAGCAAACAGTCAAATGTTGGCAGTATGTTCCATTTGGTCTTGGCTTTTGTTTGATCTATTCTGTACAATGATGCATAGACATTTTAAGATGGAAGTTGATGTCCATGTCTAGAACTGTGTCCAGATTAGGGGTGTTATGACACTCGGGTCGAGTCGGGTAGTGTCATTGGGTAGTGTGAGTAATATATTTAAAAGAGTATACCTATAAACGTAATTTTATATATAAAAATTATTTTAAAAAATATAATTACATATAAATTTTTTTTTTTAAAAATATAATTGATGGATTTTGGGTAGCTCGTTGAGCTTTCAAGCTTGACACAGTTGGGCTTGTGCTCGAGCTCGATACCGAGCTACCCGAGCCCGAGCTCGAGTCGAGCTTTGACCGGGTAGTGTCATGGGAGCTTCTTTTCCTGTTAAATTGAATATGATGTATGATGCTCTTACCGGTGTTGATTCAACTGCTTTAATATTGCAGGAACTCAATTCAGGTAAAGATAGGGTAAGTTTTGAGCTTGACATGCAACTTGATTAAACTTGTGATCTGTAGCTTTGTTCCATTTGTTTAATCATGCCGTATGGTTACTTTAACTCACATCGGTTGTCTGTAACTTATCAGTTAAAAGCATTACAACATGAACTTGGATGCAAAAACAGCTTGCTTAATCTGAGAAATTTGAAGTTGGAGGTTTGTTTAACTTGTGACCTCTCTTTCTCCCAAGATGTTTAAGGTTTTCAATGATATTTTCTTGACTAATCGATCCTTACATTTTCCAGGAGAAAAGAAAAAATACACGCCCTCAAACTGAAACAGATAATGTGGTATGTATAATGCAGATCCTCAAGGTCTTATTTATTTGGTGTTATGCCTTACTGTGTAAACTTCTGACTGCTATTATGTTTGGTTTTAAATCATTTGTTACTTTCCTGGTGCCCTGCACTAGGATGTGGAAGAGAAGCGTGAAGAAGCTGAGGAACCCTGTATCAAACTTGAACTTGATAAGAGACCTTGTGATACAACCAGGAGGCTACAAGGAAAAAGCAAATGTAATCACCAGTATCCTATCCCTTGGTTTATTATTAAAAATTTCAGATTGCTTAGGAGTCTGTAATCTTTCTCTTCATGACTTGCAGCCTTGGGTGATTCCATTGTCAGACAGGTTCAATCCAGAGAAAAGATTGACAATAAGAGGTACTGATTTGCATGATATGTTGTTCTTATGATGCAAAGTATTTTATCCAATTCTGTTCTTTTGGGTGATTTCTTCATCTTATTATGGAAATCAAGAAACATCTAATTTCATTTGAATAATGGCTCAAGCAGGCCTTGCTTGAGAAGACAATCTGCTCGATTTAAATGCAAGAAAGAACCAGCTGAAGACTTGTTTGAGATAGATGACACCACATTTCCTTCCGCCACTCATTGTAATGACAAATTAAATGAAAGTCTTTCCCCTTCATTGGGTTCATATTTGAAGAATGAAGAAAAAGAAGGGCACAGTATATCTAGTAATGATAGTCAAGATATCGGACGATCATCTATTGGGAGGCCCTTGAGGCAAGCAGCTGGGAAGGTGAAGTCCTATAAGGAGGTTTCCCTGAAAATAAAAATGCGGAGATCCGAGTGAGCATTTCTTGAACTTGGTGTAAGTTCATAGCTGCAACAGCAGCAGCAGTTAAGAAAGCGGGAATATATACCAAATGTTGATGTTGTTTTTTGAGTCCTGTTGGAATTATAGCTCCTTGTGTTTCCTTTTGGAGTTGTTTCCTAATGTACTATAATTGTTTTGTTCCATGGCAAGACTACTGCTTCCTTCACTTCTTAGTGCGCATGATAATGAAGGAATGTATCACATGAGCATGCAGTTTTAGACCAATTATGTTGAAAAAGGAAAACTAATTGCATAACATGCAAATCTTGGATATAGGGTTAACTTCAAACCTTGTGCTACTTGCATTCGTTTGCCTTTTCCATTTCCCGCCTGATGGTTGTCCTTTATGGGTGAGTTTTTTGATACATTCTGCTAAAAAGTTTGGTTTGTCTCACAATTTGGTGAACTTGGTTGATGGGGATGACACAGATATGTTCCTGCTATTGGCTATTTTTGTTATTTGTTAGTGATTGCAATTGTGAGAATAATGAGATTCAGTTATGAGAGTCGTTCTACTCAACTTTTCTTTGGTTGCCCCTACCCCACTCTGGCCTGTTGTTCTCTCTCTCTCTCTCTCTCTCTCTCTCTCTGCCTGGACTTTCCTGCTGGAGAATGGGATCAAAAAGAATTTTGACCTCCAACTTAACTTGGAGGTTAGGATTAGTCTTGTTTCTAGTTCAAGAATTGTTAAGCTTTTACAGAGACTGAAAAGATGTTTGGGACAAAGAGCCTATCGAAGTAGTTGATCATCATTGAGTCATTTGAAATCTGAATCTCTCAACTAGTTAAATGAATTGAGTGTGAACAAGACTCTGGACTTGTTTATAAATGAGACTAGGTTTGGCTAGTTTAGGAAGCATGGAGGGTTAAATAGTGTTCAGTTTGCTAAAGCACACTTGACTCATTTGAAGCGACAGTGACAATTAAGGAGGATAAAGGAAAGAAATCCTAGAAGCTAGAATCACCGGAAGAATGCATCAACATTTGTTGGTGTAGGTAAGAAGGATACTTTCGTTTCTTAGGGAGTTCGACTCCCCTGAGTATAAAAAAAATAATGTTGGGAGATCTCCTCTTCAAATGAGTCCCGACAGTCAGGTCAGGACGAAATTTCGGATACCGAACAGTGATCTAATCACAGGGACCCAAAAAAAAAAAAAAAGAAGAATGCAAAAAACTCTTCTATGGCACTAGAATACCATGCCACACTGGTCCTTCCAAGCCAACCACCCCGGCCCTTCCAAGTCCACCCCCCGCATTTACTTTTTTCTTCGTTCAATCAAAAAGCTTGTATGGTGATCAGCTCAGCTCGCATGGTGGCCTTGGCTGGTCAATGCATTGACAACTGGATCGTGATGGGAGGGCTGTAACTGGACATGGCCTCTCCTTACAATTGGTGCCAAGTAGTTGTTGTCTAGTGAAGTACAGTATTTGTATCAATAATTATTGTAAATTTATACTCCAATTTTGTACGAACAATCAATATCACAAGTATCAATAGCTAATCGTTATAATAAAATAAGGGTATTAAATTTTTTAATTAAATATCAACAAAATAAAAAATAATATGTTGAGAGAGATATTTCTTAAAATGAATCCGTTAAATATTTGAATTGAATTAATTAGAATATAACTTTAAATATCGATCGGTATTTTAAAAATGAAAAAACAATATCACTGTTACTTGTAACAAAAATCAGTTTTAAGAGCGTGGTAGCCACATTGAACAGTTTAATAGTTTTGTATGCTACAGAGATCGTGCAAATTACCTTTTCTCACTAGAATAGCTTCAAGTCTTGGTAATCTACTCCCTATGAAGTAGGCAGAGTGATGATTATATCTAGGTCCAGGGGAACTATTTTTTTACTTGAAGGATCACGATGAAGGGAAGGATGAATCGGAATGACAGAATATTGAATCTTAATGGATTGTGACAGTAAGACTATTCGTTAATTATAATATCCCGTCGCGTATTTAAGGTCTAGGGAAACTATAACATCCCTCTAATAGCTCAATTATGGTTGCCAAATATAATGGAACCCTGTGCCTAGGATTCAAAGGAGGCCTCCTCTCCTTTTGAACTTTAGGGAACTAGATAGAGAGGTTTTGTGTACTTAGCAATAATTTGCACTTTGAACTCTGTTGGTGCCTGCAGTATTGAGGAAGAGGGATAATAGGCGCATGTGTTAGTAGACTAGATTAAGCATCAATCATTTTTTTTTTTTGTTTGGAATCGTGAAATTCTTCTATGTGCACCAAGTAAACTAATTGATTATGCGAATAGTCCATAATTAGCCTAATTAAGCTTGACTTAAGAGTGATTTAATCTCCATTGACTCCATCGGTTTTAACATTATATAAATTTAACCTATTACAAAGATTCTTTATATGAAACTATTCTCTAAATAGAACTCTTTTAATTGTTTTAATAAATCACCGGTATTTGGTGATGGTAATCATATTGATCTGACTAAATTGATTTTAAATCTGGTTGATTTCTTAAAAAATAAATTTTTTTTGATATATATTTTTTTCGTATACAATGACTCAGGCATCGGTGCCCAGTTATTGCGTTGGTTGTCCGAATGGAACTCTATTTTCACACAACTTTCTAATTCATTAATCTCCAAAACCATATATATATATATTTGTTGGTTTTCTTTTTGGGAGGAGTAGTGAATTTTTCCTATATTCCATATATTTAAGAGAAATGTAATTCTTTGTATCTATTTTTTTTAAATTTAATTAAAAATATTTTACAAATTAAACTAACTCTAATATTTATTAATCCGAACCTAAAAGCATAATTACTAAGCCAAGCTCAAAGTGTGCTTGGAATCTGAAGTTTCACATTTTGTGATGAATGGCTGCATAATATGAATTCAGATTACTGCATTAACTCTCACAATTTGGATTCATATTTCAAATTCTCATTTCTTTTGGATTCATGTTGACTTTGCAGACTATTTGTGTGGTTTAATATTCTTTTCATGCACTTGTTGGTCATCCAAACATGACCCAAAAGGATTGTCGGACGGTGACACGTGTGGGACCTAAGATCGTTAAAGAATTCAAACCGCGTACCTGCACGAACTCTAAAAAAATCGCAAAATAAACATAAAATGGGAAGTTAGTTCATACGTTAAAATTCTCAAATTAAAAGGTCATGAAGAAATGGCAACACTTCAGTATCCTTATCAATACTGGCCTGCCCTACAAACCATCCTTCCAGTTTGTTTGTTTGGTAATTATATGGAAAAGAGAGGTAAAAGAAAAGAAACAGAAATGGAGAGAGAGAGAGAGGGAGAAATAAATTAAAAATTATATTTAACAATAAAATATATGACGTGAAAGAGGAAAAAAGAAAAGTAAAATAAAAAATTATATTCGATTGGATGAGAGAAAATGAGAGAATATAATTAAAAAGTACGCTAATTTACTAATTTATTGTTCTATTTTTTTTTTATTTTTTATTAAATTTTAAAATAGAGAGTATAAAAATAAATTTAGTATTTATAATTTTAAAAAGCAAATCTTTTCTCAAAACTTGTCAATTTAATGGAATTAAAAAATTAGATTCAGAGGGTTTTATAGCCCTCCCTTTCCTTCCCCTTTGATTAATTGCTTTGCTAAATGTCGATGGTTTCTTTAAAAATATTTTTTTTTATTATACAAAAATTTAAATCTGATATCAACAAATTAGAAGAAAAATTTATACCGACATCTTTTTCCCACAAAAACTCTCTATTCAAACGACAGTTAGTCTAAATGCCACACTGTAAGACCCACCTTCGTAAACATGAAATTTTGTGGGACACCCAAATAGCCTCTTCCTTAGAGAGCATGTTCAAGTTTGGTTGAAAACTTCATTTATACCCGTTTAATTGATTCGATGATTGAATATCAATACTCTTAAATAAATTCTTAGATTTGAACATTATATATAAAGAAAATAGATATTTGAAAAATTTTATTTTTTAAGAATTCAATCCAATTTGAATCATTCAGATTTAATATAATTATCATTATAAAATATTAATAATTTATCTGAAGAAAATGAAAGTAGGAATTATAAGTGGTAAACATATAGTATCTTTTTGTGACCCATAAATATTTATATACCTTTTTTTGTGGCTTTAAAAAAAGAAAATTTGACACAAAATAATAATAAATCTCTGATTTAAGATATTTGAATATGATAAGAATATGAGAATATAGTTATGATATCATATTAAAAATATTTGAATAAATTGGATTTATATACAAAATTCATTATGACAAATAAAAAAATAAAAGTTAAAAAATTCAAATATTTTCATTAATTTTGATAGATAATATTCTAACATTTTTATTGGTAATTATGAGAGAGAGTAATAGAGTATAGATTGAAATTGTAGATAAATATATCTCAAAATCAATTTGTATTTATGGAAGCGATCCACTTGTTAAGACATTTAATGAAGACATATAGAGTACAGAAGAGAGACCTACATATGGTATTCATTGATCTAGAAAAAACATATGATAGAGTTTCTACAAACTTATTGTGGTGGACGCTGATGAAGAAAGAGATATTCTTGAAATATATTAACCTAATTAGAGATATGTATGAGGGAGCTGTAACTGGCGTAAGAACTCGCGGGAGTTTGAGTGAAGTTTTCCCATTAACATTGGACTCCATCAATGTTCGACATTAAACCCCCTCTTCTTTGCAGTAGTGATAGACGAAATCACCAAAAATATCCAAGATGAAATACCATGGTATATACTTTTTACAAATGATATAGTGTTAGTTGATAAAAATATAGAGAGTGTTAATGCTAAACTCGAGTTATGGAGATTTACACTAAAATCTAGAGGGTTTAAACTGAGTAGATCGAAAACAGAATATATGAGATGTGGGCTTAGTGACAGCCCCCAGAATGATGAAGAAATGATTAGGTTAGATGGGTAAGAGATACCCAAAAGTGAACGATTTAGATAGATCTATCATTCAAAATGATGGTAACATCAATGGAGATATGAACCATAGAATTCAAGCGGATTGGATGAAATGGAGAAGAGTTTCCGGAATTCTTTGCGATCACACGATATCATTGCACTTAAAGGGAAATTTTTATAGAAGCGCGGTTAGACCTACACTATTATATGGTACTGAGTGTTGGGCTGTTAAACAATAACAAGAACAAAAGATATCTGTAACAGAAATGAGGATATTTAGGTGAATGTGTGAAAAAATTAGAAAAAATAGAATAAGAAATGAAGAGATCCGAAATAAGTTGGGAGTTGGTTCAATTGTGGATAAGATACAAAAGTGCTGTCTGAGGTGGTTCGGGCATATGCAAAGAAGACCCAAAAATATACCTGTTAGGAGAATCGAGAACTTAAATATAGGAAATTTAGTAAAATGTAGAGATAGACCGCTGAAAACTTAGATGTAAATTATCCGCAAAGATTTGAAAATTAAGGGTTTAGAAGAGAAAATGGTTTTGAATAGGAATGGATGGCGTAGAAAAATCCGCACAAATTAAACTAATATTTTTTAAATATTTATCTATTGATTTATTTATCTATTTTTTATTTTATTTTATTTTATTTTATTTTATCTTTATTTTATTTTATTTTCTCTTTCAAGTTTGTCTCTCATATGGGTGATCCCAATTTATTGGAATTAAAACTTAGTTTATTGTTGTTGTCGTTGGATAAATAAATAATCAATATTTTTACATTTGATGATCAGCACTCTTTCATATCCCTCCGAGCACAGAAAAAAAGGGAAGGGAAAATAAGGGAAATGGACAAAATTTTATTGAGTGGATTGAAGCTAACATAGGACTCGGTTGATAACTCTTAACTTCAAAAAGTTCTTTTTTTTTTTTTTTTTCTTTTCTTTTCTTTAAGGGAATGTTTGTTTGCAGGTATCTCAGTCAAAGAAGGGAGCAGAAGTTTCCCACCAAAACATGGCAAAAGTGAATGGTAGGGCCATCATGGACCCCTTTTGAACAGCAATATGCTTCTTCAATCAAAAAATTAAAACAGTAATTGAGAGAGAGAGAGAGAGAGAGAGAGAGAGAGAGAGAGAGAGAGAGATTAGCAATGATAATAGCATTAAATATGATTAATCCACCTTATCTAATCAGTAAATCCCTCTTCATGTAACAAGATGGAGAGAAAAATAATCATGCACAAGACCCTTTGACCAACTCTTCATGTGTCACCTCGGGTCTCCGTATTTAAAATTGATTAGTTCCAGAAATTATGAATGAAGTTTTCTTTTTCTTTTTTCAAATTTATCCCATCTCCTTGCATGTATCATCATACCATATAGATAGCACCAACTCTTTTTTACGTGGGTGTGTATCTTTATCTTTTAATCAATTTGAAAGTTCGATTTTTTTGAATACAAAAAGAATAATATTGAAAGATTTATTCTCGATCGAATCCTATAATTGATCGATCCTAAAATTTCAAGAGTGATAATCAAATCAAGATAAAAAAAATAAGAATAATACATAGATAGATATATATCGAGTAAAACGAAAGAAAAACACAGGAGATGACCATGTGGCTTGCTTACATTGGAGAGAAGCTGGGACACAGCTCTCTCTCTTTTTCATTTTTAGTCACGAAAATCATGAATATATCTTCGTTTATAAAAATTTGAATAATAAATTAAAAAAAAAGATTTGAGTAATAATTTTTTACCAATTAAATGTCTCTGCAACGACGGTGGGACATAGCTTTGATAAATGGTTTGCTTATGAAAGCACAGTGGAGGCGGCTATATAAAGAGAAGTAATTATATCTAAAGAAAAATCATTTTTATACTATTAATTCTTTTACCTGAAAATTGTTTATTTTTTTGAAAGCAATTATAGGAGGTGATCACGTGTTCAGAAATAAATATGAATATAAAAAAATACGTAAGAAAATATGTTAATATAAAAAATATATATTTTTTATATAAATATTAATTAATTTGACGTATTAACCCATTTAAAAATCAAGAAACATTAGTTTCGAAAAGTTTTAATACGTAAGAGATTTCAACACTAAAAATAGCTTTAAGCACTTATTCCAGCGAAACACGATAACTTATAAGCTCGTAAATTATCTTATAAGCCAATAGTTCTATTTTAACTCAACACCTTAATAATTTATTTTAAAATTAAAATATTAGAGATTATAAGTTTTAAAAATATTTTAAAATTTTAAGAATTTATAGTTTTTCTAAAATAAACTGCGAATTTATCACACATCAATTATAAACCAAATATATAATGATCCGACCACTGATATAATTTTCTCATGGAGTCACAAGCAACCATAGATATAAAAATTATTACAGGTATGGTCTATTACATGTGAGTGTTGACATGGTTTTCTTTTTTCTTTTTTCTTTTATTTTTATATTTTGTTTCAAATTATTGCAAACTTGATATGTTATTGACGTGATCGATCAAATTTATCCGATAATTTTCATTAATTATACATCATACCTTACGCCAAAAAGAAATAAAACATAGAGCTAAAAATGCAAAAGCAAGGAGGGCATGACAAAAGCTTTTTCCCATAGAAGCAAAGGCATGCAATAGAATGATTTTTTTTCCCCTTTTCAAAAAGAAGTCTGACCATATGAAATTGGTCTAATATTGTACACAAAACCCTTTTATTTATTTATTTATTTATTTTTGATCCCTATTGTGCACAAAACTCTCTGATCACATTCAAACCCGATGAAAACATAAGCACCTACCCACCTTAAACAATTCAATACAGGCATGGTAAAATAGGCATAAACATACCACATTAAAGGATGTTTATCCCCGAACTTTCAAGAAAAAAAGATTTAACGTATCTTTTGAAAACCAAATTAAGAATAAAATATTACTTACAGAAAGTTTCGAAAACCCTTTTTACTACTCAACTACGAGGTCATATCATGTTATTTTTAGAAATGGGTATATTTATTTATTTTTTAATGACTGATAAATCTGTTTAAATATATCAAAATAAACGATAATTTATAATTTCGGTTTAAAATTTTATAATTAATTATGTTGTTGTGCGCATCATGTTCACTATGCCTCGTTCGTTCATGCTTTGTAGGGGTTAGGTCATCGATCAAATTTAAAAGATTAAGCTCATTTGGTCAAGCACCTTAAATCAATTTTTCTTTTTTTTTTTAAAAAATTTTTTCTCATGGTATGATTTTATTTGGATTTAGCCCTAACCTTTATCGCCGAATTTTGCCTTTCCTTATCTCTATGTCCTCGTGTTCTTAAGACTCTAGGTAGTATAAAGATTGGGCGCACTTGGGTTTATATCTTTTTTTCTTTTTTGGGTTTTTGGCCTTTTTTAATATTGTCTCACACTGTGTGCCATGTAGAAAATGAAACAAGAGAGACCAGTAGTAAAATTCCTATAAAGAGAGAGAAAGGGAGAGAGAGAGGTACAACTTTGTAGCAAAAAAGAAATAACTGATTCCCCTTTCTTGAGTTGTGGTGAGAGTTCAGAGTCTTAGGGAAATGGAAGACCAATGCAGTCCACTAGCCATGGCCTTCTACAACCAAGATGAGGTAATACATTTTGATGACTTCCACTTTCCTCACATTTGATTTCAAGTTCCTTGGTTTTTGTCAAATGTTTGTGGACTAAAGTAAATTTTGTTTACTCTGATGTAGGGAATGGAGGAGCTTAGACAATTTCTCTTGTGCACAACATTGGAGCTAGAAAAAACACTCCTCTCCACAAATGAGGAAATTGGAAGGAAAGAAGATGAATTGTTATCTCTAAGGAATCTCTTGAAGATTACAATCCAGGAGAGAGATGAATCACAAGCGATGTGTCGAAAGCTAATGCTCGAGAAACTCATACTTCAGCATCAACAACCCATGTCTTTTATGAGCAATGAGGATGATTCTTCCAAGCTTGGGGGCTCCAACAATGGCTTTTCCACATCGGATTGCAGCGATGGTAACATATCGCCTAGCCAAGACCAAATCATGCAGCAACAACGAGCGAATTCGCTACTTCTTCGAGACACTCTAGAGATAGTACCAAAGAAGCCATTACCAGAAAAGGGGAAGTTCTTGCAAGCAGTGATGGATGCAGGGCCTCTTCTCCAAACACTCATGCTAGCCGGTCCACTCCCTCAATGGCAAATCCCTCCTCCCCAATTGAATTCCATTGAAATCCCACCAATTTCAATTCCTTCTTCATCAACAACCTCTCCTTCCTCCAATCAAGAACATTCCAGCAATGCCGATCATCAATACAAATTCACCAAAAAAAGAGGTCTGGTGGGATGTGAAGTCTCAAATTCTCCTCCTCGCACAAAGTTCCAAAGAATTCTTTCTTTTCATTGACTCAAGACCCTCCAACTTTCAGCTCCTAATTCCATTAGCACATCTAACCTTTTCAAAGTGTTCACATGAAAAGGTTTTAGTCTGAAAGTTCAGATGAACCAGACAAGAAATTTGTACAATAGTTTGTTCGGCTTGATATGAGAAGATCTTGACTGCCTTAGAAGAGGACAGAGATTATTTTAGAATCTCTTTTAAAGTTTTTGTATTGGGAAAAGTCTCAATGTATTCTACTTTTTAAACATCAATTTTCAATTGAAAAATCACTCAAACATGCAAAGCTACTATGGCCATTCTCTCTTGTTTAAGTAATTTAAACTCCGTCTACTTTAAAATTGAGAAGTGATTACAGATAGTTGCCAAAGTGAGCAATCATAGAGCTTACTCATCAGTTTCCTTTCCATGAAGATACCTACTGCTTACTGTGGATGTCTGCCACTTAAGCTGCATCTAATTAGACCCCCCTTCTTTTAATTTTCATGAAGCTAAGGCAATTTTTCTACGCTCTTAACTGAACCAATCAATTTTTGTTCTTTTGTAGAGGCCAAGAGAACAGCGCCTCACGCGTTTGATTAAAGATCACTTTTATATTTCCCTTATTGCATTGTCAATGAATCCATCTCAAAGAGATCAGGATGGACCCATCCTTAACACTTTGTCTTTTATCTTTGAAGTAATTAACCATCTATAGAAAAACTACAGCCCCGTGGAATCGAAACCAAACATATCTTAACCCTACAATGAAATGTGTAGGTCCCATAGAATGCGGCATGAAAATAGCCTCTTTGCAGGCAGAGATAAAACTCTGTACATATGACACTCGTCAGACCTGCAATCTGATATTAAGTTTGTTGCCTTCTCTAGTTTCAAACCAACAAATTGTACATAGTTTTGAGGTTTTGGGGCCAGTCTTGTTGGATGTGAATAGGTGAAAAGGTTCAATGAAATAACATTACAAAGTTGCTTTCGTTGAACAATGTGGCCACATATGGCAAAAAATTTCAAGGATCACATGGTGAATGACCCCTAGTGCAATCCTACCATTGCATTGAGACCTAAACATGGACCTAAAGGGTCATTTGCTCCTTGATCACGGGGATAAATTAATATATTTTGATAATGATGTATGTGTGTTCAATAGCCAACAATGAACTGGGCCTGTGAAATCTCTCTCTAGTCATGTCAATACAAGTTAAACCAATGGAATAAGAATATAAAGTATTTGAAGGGAGATGGAAACTTAGCTATCAAAAATTAGAAAGAAATGCACTACAAGTGGACCAGGTGGATTCATATATATTCAGCATAAGAACAGTCACAAGGATTTCTTCAGTCTTCCAAGTCAAGAGGGGGTGTTGTCGAAGCACATGTGAGTGAAATGTACTACTCAGCCAAAGTGCGGCTTAGCTGAGAGTCACAATTCTATGCATCTTTCGCTTTCAGAAACAACGAGAATTTGTGCTTGTCTGTACTTCTAGTCTTTCTCCGGCTCTGCTTGGAAAATAATAGCCAAAAATTTGCCAAAGTCATACGGCAAAGCTGTCTTCACATAGGTGACTTCAGGAGGCTCTTGCCTAGTTTTTCTTCCCCATTTAAGTCTACAAGAACCAAAAAATATCTAATTTCGGAATCCGCCTAGAAAATCTAGAGTAAAGCTACTTATGGTTATTTATGCCCGGTGTGGGGCATTTTTAGTAAGTGTGGGATAATAAGGTAACTCCCATTATCCATTAACGTTCCATTAACCATTTAATGGTAACTCCCCAATTAAGCTAAAAAAAATGTCCATGTGAATGCCTATTCTTTCTCCTCAATGAATGTGAGAAATAATGGCTTGGGCTCCTTGAGAGGAAATGTACTTTCTCTGGAGAGAGAAGTATTGTGAGGGTTGGAGATTTTCGCATAGAAAAATCTCTTTTGTCAAAATCATCATCGGATTTGGATTGAGGCGTCGTGGATTTGTGGTGGTGGTTTGATTGCGTGATCACCATCCAACCGTGCGAGCCGTTCGAGGGACATTGCGACACGATGGATTTTTGAAGAGCGCCCTATAGAGGTATTTATCCCGAAAAATTCCGAATCTATTTATTTTACGCTTCCGCATGTGCGATTAAATCCAACATTGGTATCAGAGCGAGGTTATTTTTAGAATTATTTTTGGGGTATAAAATTTTGGAGTCCGGATCACGGATGAGTTTCGTGAATACGAGAACACCGTAGGAATACCCATGGCCCAGAGATTACAAAACTATTTTTTGTTTAATTTTTCGAGTATGTTTAGGACATGAAAAGTTCGGTCGAAATTTGTGACCGTACGAACTTTAAAACATTAGATCTATGGCTTTAGAGAGCGGATCGATGCATGAAAATGGTTTATATGTGCTCTTTGCATCCTAATCTATTTTTTCATGTATTTTTTGATGAGTTTTGGATGTCGGAAATTGGGATTTTCGAATGGCCGCAGAGGGCCGCGACTAGGGTGGTTGAGTTCTGCCATTTTTGGGCTTAAATCCTTCTAAAATCAAGTGTAGAATGTTTGGAAGATGCTCACTAATTTTTTCCAGTCGAAAAATGCGAGAAAAAGCAGTCGGAATTGAGTTTTTCGGCAACCGGGTCGAAAAACCGGTTACGGGACCCGTCGGGTGAAGAAGACCCGGCCCAGACCCGCTGACGCGTGCGTCTCACGCACTCTAAGGCGAGTCTAGTGGGCGCGTGTACATCACGCACCACACAGGCGCGTGAAGCGGTGAGTCTCGGTTCGGGTCGGACCCTAACCCGGACCGACCCGCCACTCGACGCGATCGGGTCAGATCCCCGACCCGTTGACCTGACAGTCGGGTCAAACCCTGACCCGTTGACCGACCTGGTCTGACCTGGCTCCAACCCGGCTCAACACGGCTCAGTGCGTGAAGGCGCATGGGTCGTGCGCCGCGATTGGGAGCGCATGAGCCAAGTCGCACCAGGCGTGTGGCCGCGCGTCTGAGGCGCACCACGCGTTTGGCACGTGCGCTAGGATGCTGCCAGCTCGTGGGGCGCACCACCGGCATGCGGCGGCGCTTGTGGGCCTCAGGCGGCACGTCAGGTCGCTTAAAATTGAATTTTTTCAATTTTTGGGGGTTCTATATTCATAAATGTGACTTTTTATGGGTTTTTGTGTGCCGAATCAAAGTCCGAATGGTAAGATGCGATTCTGGGTTGTGGTGTATGGTGTCCGTTGACTCATACGCTCGTTTTGGGGTCTGTACTTAAGTCATTTTGGTCTTGATGATTTGTAGGGCGCACAAAAATGTGATAATAAGTGTCTCCAAGTCACAAATGTCTCTCTTAATGTATTAAGAACTGTCAAATTAATTTTTTGTAAAGAGAGTAAACTGAATGATATGATTTGCGAGATTTCACATAAGTAAATTCAGTTTATTCTCGAGAGGCAAAATCTAACCGGAATCTGAGGCACGAGATGATGGATCCCAGTATGGGCACCGCGTCTCAGAATATACGAGATAAAGAGATCTATCATGCATGGTAGAAAAGAATTGCCAAGTTAGGGCAATCCTTATCAATGACATGCACAATGACTTAATCTCGTTCTACGAGTCATTTCCTATGGACATGTAGGTTCGACTCGCCTTATAAGAGCATTGTGTTGCTCTCTTCGGCTCCTAATGTGAGGATGCAGAAGAAAAGGGTTGATCATATAATGATGCAAATGTCGAGTATGATCACCGAGTTAAGAAATACGGACGAGCAAATTTCAGATGGAATTTAGGTACTAGATGTGATCCAGTTTTTATCTAATTCATAAGAAACCGTGAAATCCTATCTCACACTTGACAAAAGTATTTGTACTTTCGTTGACCTGAATACGTATTGTGAGCTCGATGAGGAGCACCTAGAGCCGAGTAGGCCACACTCGAGTCATGCTAAATCAGAGGAATCAAGTAAGGACTTCCTTGGCACTATGCCAATAGCATAAGCATATGAACGAGACTCGAGATCCAAGTAATGAAAACCATTCGAGAAAACCAACAACGAGGTACAAAAACTTAGGGAGAAGGAATTTGATTAGACCAATATGGTACGTTTGAGGTAGATTTGGTCATTTCGCTCGTGAGTGTAACGAGTAGAAATTAATATCCTTCTTCTTTATGTGGTTTGAGATTTGTCTCATTCACTATAATGCTCGATGATTTCTCTCATTTGTAATGAGGAGCAACCAACCACGTAACTTGAGACAGGAGTGCGTAAATAGAGTTCCGTCAAGTGAATCCTTAAGTTTGGAGGATTTACGTCAAGAACAGAGCATTTGTCGTTATCAGAGGGAATGACACTTGCCATGACGTTCTTAATACTGTAGGTATTCGACGGATCTTCAATTTAGTACCTTGTCTAAGATTGACTAGGATATGCATAAAATCATCCTTTTTTTTTTTTTAATAATACGACAATTCTATGAATTGTTCTGGTTTTAATCCATGATGAATTGTATGCACTGGGTGCTGCTCCTTCTAATGGTTTCTTGTCGTTCTCCTATTGTCTTTATATCTGATTGCATAGATGATGATATAAATAAATGACATAGTAGACTTGGACACATGGGGTAAGAGATGATGAATCTGTTAGTAGCGAGAGATTTATTGGACCCGTTGACCAGATTCGAGTTACCCGTATGTGAGTTTTGCCTAGCCGGCAAAATGACATGAAAACCATTTGGCAGTGTAATGAGAGCTGGGACTCCATTGCAGTTAGACCATTGTGCCTTTCATTTTTTGTGGTCTTATGAGTATGAGTGCCGGAAATAGAGTTGTGTAGATAATGATGCTTATAGACATTTACGTGCGTTTCGCTTCATCTATCTGATTTCACACAAGTCTGAGACATCAGAATGTTTCAGGAGGTTCATAAGCGAGATTGAGAATCAGTTGATTTGAGAGTGGAAACTCTCAGAACCGATCGGGGACGCAAGTATTCGTTTAAACTACACATGGAGCTCTGTGTCGAGAAGAGTATTTCGAGATTACTAACTATAAGTGGAGTTGTGCCGCGATTTCTCGCATTCACACGGTGAGTTAGGCCCGTGAGAAAATACGTGTTCTTAGGCGAAAATATGTATTCTTAGGCGAACATACGAATGACACTATAATCGAGATTGAGTCTCGTAATACCATATTACTTCAGAATGATTTTCCTAAAAGAGGTGAAATCAATTGATGGATGAGCCTAGTGGCTCGGGGAGCCCAGTGGCTCGGGGAGCCCAGCGACAGGATACAAGAATTCACTACGGATCTTGATCTTAGTGGGAGCGATCCTTCAAGAGATAAATATTTTTCTCTCCTCATAAGAGTATCGAGAATGCGTATTTAAACGTCGTTTCTCGATTAAGGGTGAGACCCTCGTAATGACTCTAGAGGATGATGAGAAATCCAAAACGGTCCAAGAGGCTCTCGAGAGTTATGCAAAAGACAGTTTATTGAAAACCATAAATGAAGAGAAGGAGTTGATTAGGATCAACGGGGTCTGAGACCTAGTTGATTTGCCTGAGGGTGGAAGGACTATTGGGAACAAGTAGATTCTCAAAATCAAGATAAATGTCAACGGATTGATGAAGAGGTAAATAACCCATCTAGTAACCAAAGGTTATACTTAGAATGAAGGGTGGACTACCGAGGTGTCGTCAAATTTATCTCGATCCGTTTAGCAATTGTCACGAATATGGATCTGGAGTCACACCACAAGAACGTAAAGACCGCTTTCCATAGTGGAAGTCTAGATGATGCGATCTACATAGAGCATCCCACTGGATTCGTTCTAGTAGATCAGGTGGATAAGGTCTGTTGATTTTAGAAATCAACATACGACCTTAAGCCATCATCCAGACAGCGGCGCCTGTGATTTTACGAGAAGGTGATATCTTATGGTTTTGTATGATCGAGTAGGATCATTGTATTTATCTGATACGTCCCGATGGCTCCTTTATGAGCATGTTCTCATTTGTAGGTGACATTTTATTGGTCGGAAACAACAGAGAGTATCCAATGACTATTGTAATATGGTTATGAGGTTTTAATTAATTCTCGGATTTTAGATCCATAGGGATCGCTTGAGAATGGTGTTAACTCTTTAACAAGAGTTTTACATCAGGTAAATTTTTGAACATTTCGAGATGAGCGATGATGACCTAATATATACTTTATCGCTAAAGGTAAAAACCTGATTCTTGACATGTATCCTAACATTTATAAAGAAATAAGGGAAATGAACAGAATCCCTTATTTCAGTGCAATGTACAGTTTAATGTATGCGATGAGGCATATAGACCAGACGTTTATTTTGCGGTCGATCTGGTGAGTAGGTATCAATAGAATTCTGAAAGGAATCACTGTAGAGCAGTGAAAATGATTATGAAATATCTCATTTGAACTGCAGACCTCTCCATGTGTTACGGATGAGGTGATTTGCATTTTTTCATTGGGATTCAGATACTGACTGGGAGTAGCGATCTGAATAAACGCAAACTAATATTAGGTTTTATCTTCTTAGAGCAGTAAGAAGAGAACCTGTATATCTCTATTTACGATAGAGACTGAACTTATAGTATGCTCAATCGTAGTTCATGAGAATGGTTGGTTTCAGATATTTCTGAATGACTTAGGGTCGTGATAGATAGTGGGAGGTTAGTGATGATTATTGTGATAATCAGACCGCCATTGTCAACAACTGAGACCCTAAGTGTTATAGTAAAACCAAACACAAAGACCACTTTGTGAGAGATATTACCGAGAAGGGTATTGTGACAACTAAATACATCTTGACATACAACATGATAGCTGATCCCTTCAGAAAACCCGTTGTGAGAGATTCCTTTGTGAGGTAAGAAATCATTGGGTTTAGTGTACTTTAATATTTATCATTATGTATTGTTTTAGATACTTATTGAAATATATGACAAGTATGCATTATTGGGTCACATATTTATTTCATACATTATTTATTGTCATATATTGTGATAATGTGATAAAAAATGTGTCAGGTAGGTGTGGTCGATTCTCTCACGCGAGTGTCCACCTCCGACTCTGAGTGAGAGGAGATGAGACGGATTTTAGTTGTAAGAGACTTTGAGAGTGGCCATACTAGAACATAAGTCACTCTGATATGTGTTCAGGACGAGATCATATGCGATATGACCAACATGGAAATATCCACATCCATGTTGCCTGTAAGTAGCTAAGTTTGAGATCTCAAATATCATCTGCGATTTATGATATTGTTTCTGAAATACTCTCTCAAAGATCTTTGGGTAAAGCCTTATATGTAGACTGAGTCCCATACCTGTATAGTGTTAGAGAAATCTGACATATGCACTTTGAGAGATGGGGGAATAACACTGTAACACGTGTTTCATATCATGTGTGATGAGACGACCATGAGACAGTGGGAGCTATCATTTGAGACGATAGTTTGATCTTGATCCCCGTTCCCACTATGTGAGACCTGAGTTTATTGGGTGGGATCTCTTGTACCCTTATTACTTTCAATTGTATCTAGAAGTTTTGATTCAGTGTTGCTACTTTAGTCTGTTTACCTATGTCCCGGAAGATAAATTGAGGTCTAAGGGGCTGGTCTAGGAAAACAATTGAATTGAGACTGATATATTCGAGTTTGAGAAAAGGAAGGCCAATAGACATTATATCATTGTCGTGTATTCACAGGTCGATATATTATGTTAATCCATGTTGGGATTCAAACATAATAGCGAATATATAGTCGAGCAAATTGATTGGGAATTACTTTCGATGAGGAAAGTGGCTCGATGGATGTAAATGCATTGAGTTTGGGGTATAACGAGTTGTTTTTGATACTAACTGTGACTTCTCGATCATCCTAATAGGTGTATCGAGAAGTCTTTGCTTGCAGGTGTATTCGCCGGTCGCACAACGCCCAATCCTGTATGAAAGTCCAGTAGGGTGATGTGATAGATCGTATGAGTGTGATCCTGTGATATATGTAAAATGCGCTCATGTGCAAATATGAGATATTGGTTATTTATGTCAGTGTGGGGCATTTTTAGTAAGTATGGGATAATGGGGTAACTCCAATTATCCCATTAATTTTCCATTAACCATCTAATGGTAACTCCTCAATTAAGTTAAAAAAAATGTCCATGTGAATATCTATTCTTCCTCCTCAATGAACATGAGAAATAATGGCTTGGGCTCCTTGAGAGGAAATGTACTTTCTCTAGAGAGAGAAGCACTGTAAGGGTTGGAGATTTTCGCGTAGGAAAATCTCCCTTGTCAAAGTCGTCATTGGATTTGGGTTGAGGCGTTATGGATTTGCGGTGGTAGTTTGATTGCGTGATCACCATCTGACCGTGTGAGCCGTTCGAGTGACATCGCGATACGATGGATTTTTGAAGAGCGCCCTATAGAGGTATTTATTCCAAAAAAATTCTAAATCTATTTATTTTACTTTTTTGCACGTGCGATTAAATCCAACAACTACATTGTTCAGAAATTGATAATGGAAGATATTGTGAAGGATTCTGAAATTGTTATATCAAAAAAGGACTCTGAAATTGCAGAGATGATTTTTCTGCAATGTGTTGTAATTGTTTTGTGAATCTCATGTATCTTTTAAGTGAAACATTTATTATCATCTGTGGGAACTTATTGTCTTATTTGCTTCATCTGAATTGGCGGCAACCAGCCCATTGAGTGGCTTCATGCTCAAAATTTTCAAATCTGATCTGATTATGTATATAATGCGGCTCATGTGTCTTTATATTCTATGTGAAATTAATAGCTAATTTTATTATTCCCTTAGCGGACACATTTATTTCTTTTTGACTTATCAATTAACTTTTGACAAATCCCACATTGGAATAATGAGTGAACAACTCAATCATCATATAATTTCGTGTACCATTTGATCACAACAATAACAATTTGTCAAATAAAATCATATCATTCAACTTGGGTCTAGACTTGTACTCGGAACAAGTTGTGCTCAACTTTTTGTCTGATATAATGCATCAGATTTAGTGGATCAATATTATATAAGTATAGTGGTTGGATACTGAATTTTTTAATCGAGATCTCGAATTTGAGTTTTTGAAATAAAAAAATTAAAGTTTTAAATTAACTCTACGATATTCGAATCGAATTAATCAAATAATCTAGATATTGATTAATCAAGGAAAAAAAAGGGTTAGGGGATCGGTACTTGAACATTCGGAGCTTTCAATGTTGCCTATATTAATGTTAATTTAAGTTTTAAGCCATCATTACCTAAGAAATTTTAATGCCAAATATACAATTTCTGAAGTCTCTTTTGGGAATCTAATCATCAAAAGCATGCAGTTTATTTTATGATTGATGTTTATATACAACTTTAGAGACAATTTTGACTCCTATTTTTATGGACATCTTCTTTTCAAATGATATGATACTTTCACTTAAATGGTAGGATTGTACAATTTTAAAGACAAAAATATTTCTTCCTTTTTTTTTTCTTTTTCTAAATAATGTAAGTAGGAGTTCATTATTTTTTTAATTTATCTTTTTATTGGACCTCAATATGTCTTAAATTAAATTATTTCCTAGGATGGGCCATTTTTGGGCACATTCTTATTATATAATAGTCTTAAAATGGTAAATGGTCTCTATATGGCATAAGAAATTAAAAGTGATTTAAAAATTTAGGATCTCGATTTAAGATCGACAGTGTTATAAAAACACAGATTTAAAAATTTTTTAGAATAAAAAATAAAAATAAAAAAGACTTTTTTTGGACCAAAAATCCAGCTACATACTTACTTTATTTTTTTAGCCAGATTTTCTCTTCATAATCCATGCAAAAATTTGTAAGTAAGAGTTAGGAATGAAAATAATAAAATTTAATAAAAAACAAAAATAAAGTAAGAAAAATTCACATTTTAAATTTTTTTGGGGGCCAGAGAGCTGGATTATTAGCCGATAAATCTTAATCATCATCATCCTTTATCAGACGGCAAACAAACAGTATAGTAAACAAGAAACAAAGGACCATCTGAAAAAGGAATAGGGGTCAAAAGAGTCCGTTCAATTACTCAAACTGAAGATTTAGCTCTGCAAGCTTCGGCTTTTGGAGCAAAATCTTTTTCTGAATTGAAAATGCAGATTCTATCCCAACAAGGTTTTTTCTTTGGGGAGAGCTCTTATGGATAGGTAAAATGGGAGAGTTCTGCTCGTTGTATGGCCCAGTTGTCTTTGTACTAAAAGAAAAGAAAATAAGAGCTAGTTTGATTGGTAAAAACTGTTGAGATGATACTAAGTGGCCTTAGGATCATATCTTGCCTGCATCAGGGTCTTTTCTTCGGGGAGAGCTCTTATGGATAGGGTTCTGCTCATTGTATGGCCCTGTCATCTTTGTACTAAACGAAGAGAAAATAAGACAATGACCGTAATATGTTAAAATTTCATGTATTCATCATCTTTTTGATCCGTTATTACACATGCCTCAGATGTATCCTGATTGCAATCAAAATTGGACTCATTTTGCAATGCCTTGGGATGTTCCTAAATTGATTTTCCTTAGCCTTGAGAAATAGAGAAAAATGCCTTAGTTACACACTGCGGGCCTATGTTGAGCCTTTCAATGAAGAATGCCTGTGTTTCCCAAGGGCCAACAGACTTAAACTTTTGAAATTTGCAGACAAGACAATTGCTTGTTCATGAGGTTCTCATGTGGCAATCTGGAGTTCTTCAATGTACAATTTTATTTTATTTTATTTTATTTTTTCCCCCTCTTGATTGTTGAAATTACACAGTCAAGTCGAACTTGTTCACTAAAATGTTTATTCTGCTGAAAAATGGTCATTTTAACTTTAGCAGGATGTCCCTTTTTTTTGTTTTCTTTCTGTTGCAGGATAGTTTTTTTCTCCTCAAGAGCATTTTGGGTCAGTAAATCTATAATTGCCTGGGATGCGAATGTCGGATATGGTTCTTGCTACCTATATGCAAGTAAAATTGCTGCATTATCATTGGCAGACAACGGAATACAAGGTTTGGACACTGGACAGTACTTGTTTAAGTTATTTCATCTTAATTACATTGTTTCTCTTATTGAAGGAGATCCTATCACTAAAAAGTTTTCATTGATCAGAATTTGACTCAGTGGCTCTTCTATTCAGGTGAGGATGCAAAATTTGAGCTTGTTGAAGTCAAAAATGGCTTTCCAGCAAATGCAATGCTTTGATTTATTTTATAATTCTTTGATTTTGCCACTTCTATGTAACGGAACTGCTAGTTCCCCTGGTTCTGTTTTGTTGATAAATAAATAATCCAAGTTGAATGCTCTTTTGTAACTCTAGCTTGTTGACAAGAATTAGAAAGCTGTTGATCCCTGACTTTGTCCTCTCCCAACGGTCTGCTAGGTAGTTGAAAAATTTCTTCATATTCGAGATTACAGAGCTTTCAGTGCTCCTCCAGCTGTGGCCGCAAGAAGTCTACTGAAATGCCAGTTAGCTGTTGCTGTTTATACTTGTAAGATTTCCATTTTTGGGTTGAAACGAAAAGCTCCGTCAAGGATGCAGAGGTCACCTTTTTCATGACCAAGTTATGCATTTTTCCTTGGGCAATACCTTACTTTTAATCTAAGCTCTAAATCTTCTTTAGATGTTGTTTAATCAAGAATAATTTACAAGTGAATATATGGCTCTTGAATTTGCACTTAACTGTAACAGTCAATAAAGTGAAGAATCCATATTAGATAGTCAGAGCTACTTATTGTTCAATCCTAATGACTCCATCTTAGTTCTCAATTCCTTGTGGATTAGACTTGGTAAAATGCAGCTAATGATGTATGTGACAATGTAACTGGTTTGCAGTTACCCAGTGTCCTAGATGAGCTTTTCGCCTATCATGGTCCCCTGGGTGAAGTTTACTCAGAAGAGGCTGTCTCTTTATATCTTTGGGCTCCGACTGCTCAAGTATATAAACTTCTTCCATCCTGTCTCTCAATACTCATATTTTAGTGCTTCACTTTTTTCTTGTATATTATTTCACGATTAAACCTCTTCTTTTGTAATTTTAGTGCTTAAATAGGAAGTATATGCTCGGATTTTCAAAGATCCAAATAGTTGGGATCTCATGGATGTTGTCAGAGTAGAAGCAGCCAATGGTGTTTGGATCACTAGTGAACCAAAAAGTTGGGAAAGCTGCTATTATGTATATGAAGCTTCTGTTTACCACCCTAGCACCTTGCAAATCGAAAAATGTATAGCAACCGATCCCTATGCAAGAGGGTGAGCTGCTTGTCCTTGTTAAGGAGTGTTTTTTTATTCAAAAACTAAAGGTTTATATGCATTTGCAAATAGTTTCCCTGATATTACTGTTGAAATAGGCTCTCATCAGATGGTGCACGGGCACTGTTTGTCAATCTTGAAGATGAAGCTTTGAAGCCTGATTGATGGGACTGCTTAATGAATGAGAAACCTAGTCTTCCTTTTGCCTTCGATGTCAGTATTTATGAATTGCACATTGGAGTTTTCAGGTAAATAACCACTGTCAAAGGACTTCTATAAATTGTGTATGGACTGCAAAGTTCTAGCATAAGACATGAGTAGTCTTTGTTATAAAGGTTGTTTGCAGCTGTACTGCAAGACATACCTGCTACGCTGCTCTCTTCTTGGGCTGCAAGAGGAAGCCCCAGCAAGCAGGGATCTTGTTTAGAAATTTATTTTAACACACATTTTGAAACATCTGTCAAACTCCGGTTCAAAAGATTCACTATTATAACTCCCTAGTGGTGTCCATTGAAAGTGCATTTTATACAAAATACCTCACAGTAATCACCCTTACCATTTCGGTGCCAGTGACACCACTGTTGATCCATCCATCTGTGGTGGTTATCTTGCTTTTACTTGCCAGGTGTGTTCATGATCCTCATTTCAGATAAATTTGTCTAACACCAAAAATTTTCCTGGTTACTGCACCTTGATGGACATATTTCTGAAACTATCATTTCTTTATTTCCTCTGACTGCTAGAAAGTTGACATACAATCATCGAGCAGAGATGTCACTTATGCTTTTATTTTGGACGGAATGATTTACTGTTGTGAGTCTATTTAATCTTGATGGTTATGTTACGCATTTAATGCTAGTATTAGCTCAGCAATAAAAACAATGTTGTTAAATCTCTTGAAAGGAGGTGATTTTTGTGGCAAGGGGTTTATTTGCCTGAGAAACTTGCATGAATTCTGCATATTAGGATATTTACTAGTTCATGCACAATATGGCATTGTGAAGCGTCATATTCCTTCTTTATGCTCCTATATTAAACACATATGTTGTTCTTGGAATTTAAGGGTTTTGAAAATGCCATTGCTTACCACCTTTGTCATGTATTAAAACTTGTAACCATTACTATAATTTCCTTCTTTCCTCTTCTTTGAACCTTTCAAGTATCATTCCACATCATTAATTTAGATCATAGTTTACAACCAAAAAACTTGGCTATGATTTGTGAAATGTCTCCAACGTTTCAAGCATGGACACATGAACTGCAAACATGATTGAATGGAGAATAACACTTTGCTTAAGAAAGTCAAATAGCTAAATTGGAAACAAGATAAATGTGTGCACTCTTTGAAATATGTATTCATTGACTTCAGATACCGAAAGGATACTCTAATATTATCTTACAGTCTACTTGTTCTGCTTGAAGGATTCAGCAGGTAGGCTTCAGCTGAAAAAATTATTCGATTCTGGCCTTACCCATGTGCATTTGCTGCCAACTTTCCAGTTTGTCCAAGTTGAAGATGATTAGAAGAAATGGAAATCAGTAGGCAATTGTTCTTATTTGAAGCCCATCTTAAGCAAATATCCTTTTGGACTAATATTAGAAGTCTCTATAAAGATTCTTGTGTTTTGTGTGACTACTTTTGAATGACTTAAAATATTTGACAGATATGGAGATGCTGGAAACATTATCACCAGATTTGGATCAGCAACAAGCTCAAATTAGAGCCATCCAAAATGAAGATGGCTAGAACTCGGGGTAAGAGTGGTCAGTGATACTGACAACCTCAATTTGTGTTGTTACTTTGGCTAAGCAAATAATATCTCGTTTGATGCATCGTTGAGGCAGGTATAATCCTGTTTTCTGGGGTGTACCCAAGGGAAGCTATGAACCCAAATGGTCAATGTCGGATAATTGAGTTCAGAAGTATAGTGCAGGTGTGAATCTTTCTGTTATGTTGCACAAGGTAGTTGACTGTTCGCAGAATATTTTTTTATTTGGATCATAAAGTTGTAAGGATGATAGTGTGTTCAACAATATTAACTAAAGCCTTCTGATCAGTAACTTTCCTATTTTGAGGTGCTCAATCGCATTGGACTTCGTGTTGTGCTGGATGTTGTCTATAATCATTTGCATGCAAATGTGCCTTTTGATCGAAACTCTGTTCTAGATAAGGTCATAATTTGTTACAATGTTCTTTTTTTCTTGGCAACTACTTCTGATTATTTTAGCTGGCATTAAATGTGAACATGCTTTATATGCCCATAAAATGTTTATCAGTCCTACTGTGGTGATGGTAGGCTTTTCAATAGATTGATCCAGATTATTATCTATGGAGAAATGCTGATGGTTTCATTGAGAATAGCACTTGTGTAAACAATACTGCTAGCGAGCATAATATGGTTGAGCAGTTAATTATTAACGATCTTTTATGCTGGGCAGTTTATTATCAGGTAATTATTCGGGTATTTTTTGTTGTTTTTGCATAAAGATTGACATTTTGCTGCATTGGGATGCCTATATATTTTTTTTTTTATTTAATTTAAAATCTAGCTTTGTTGTTACAATCTAGATTTTCCTAAAAATCCCTTAAAGTGTCTGTGTGTGTTTTTATTTAATTTAATTTAATTTTTTATTTAAGGATACATCATTGATTTCCAAACACTCTAAAGAAAGACAAATTGATTGATGACTGAAAATTCTCGGTGCTAATCTCCAGTCAAAGATATCCTAAGACTGATGTCCTGCACGGTTTCAAAACATTCTTGGCATTGTTATTTTTTTCACACCTCAATACTTATCCAAAGTTCTTAAAAGTCATTGGGCAAATCTGACACTTCCAAAAAAATACATCTTTCCCATGTTCTCCAAACTAGAAATTAAGTCAGAAGAATGATCTCTTGTCTCACTGTCACTGCTAGCTTGTCACATCGGGTCAGAGTATACTTTGCCTCCCAAGTCTGCGACTCATTGTTGCTCATCCTGTTTAGGGTAATGTTATTCAAGTCTTGTAATAAACTTACTATCCTCATTGCCCCTAATTCTTTGAAATCAATCAATTCCTTTTGGATGATATTTTGGCAGACAGGAGACCATTTATTTGTATGTACAAGGATTTTTATGATCTTTCTCCAGGTTTCTCAACCGGTTGAATGGGCCACATGTTGAAGAACATCACTTCCACTTTGAAGTCTTACTCTTCCTTTGATTAATTTTGATATTGATCATATGAAGCTCCTGCAATTGCTGTACTATGTTAAGTAAAATATCATGTTCATTTCCTTTTCTTTCTCATGATGCTGAACTGTCATTCTTGAAGCCGTAAACTATTATATATCTGGTAACATCCTTAGTTTTTATATTCATCTAATTTATAATCAAATCATAGGACAAAAAATTCCTCTCTTCCTTGTTTATAGATTGGAAGCTCAATCATTTGTCTTACTTAGTGTGATTGATGTTTTATGGTATATTAATTGATTGCTGTTGCAAGGTCATATGGATGACATTTGTGTCATTCCATAGCTGTAATTTTATTTTATGATACACTCAAAAATTAACTTAAAAAGTGTTTTTCCAGATTGATGGTTTCAGGTTTGATCTTTTGGGGCACATAATGAAACTTGCCATGGTATGTAGTGACTACTTTCCTCTTTATGTATGGAGGCCATCTGCTATGCTCAAATGCTTTATTTTTGTCCCTTCACTCTTGTAAAGTTTATTTTGAAGGTCTATATTTTTTCTGCTGATTTAGGAAAATGCAACTGATGTAAATAACTGAAAGGTTTAGGAATACATTTGGGATGACACTGCCATATACTGCATCTGTCTTATTGTCATTCCCTATGTTTGGACTAGTGATAATAATCCAGCTGCTATTTTCTGGTAAATGCACTAGCCAGTTCTTTCATGCCCCTTAAAGAATTACAAAGGGAAAAAGGTAAATAGAACATGGACATGTTTCGGTACTCTTGAGAATCATGCAATGGGGTAGTCATCCAATTTATACATAAGGGCATAATTGTAATTTAGGGGGATGGTGCATGTATACATGTGTGTGTCCATCTCTACGGTCACATAGCTTATTCAATAATTTTCTCTTTGTTTTAGTCTTCACAGGTACACTCCTCAAACATGATTCTTAAACGTGGACATGTATATAATTAAACTGTGTAACCTTTTTAAGTTCTTTTTCTCCTCCTTTCACTAATTTAGCTTCGTGTCTATTGGTCTCACTGTGTTACATGTTTTTTCCCTGATTATTTCTGCCCCACTAAATAGCCTTGTCATTGCTGTTAGTGGAATAGTTTCTCTGCTCTTCATTTTCCACTTTAAGTGGATGTCTCAACCAAGAGATTTCTGGTTCTTTCTTGTTCCCATCCCTACATCTGCAAGGGAAGATATTTGGTGTGTTGGACCAAGAAATACAACCCATAACATCTTTTGGGTGAGGTTTCTCAGGAAACTCGTGTCCACATTATTCAATAACATTAACCAACTAGAAAATTTCCTAGATGATGAATTCAAATTTTCCAAATTGCAATGGAATGCCCAGAAGAGAAGGCACTGGTCTTGGTGTTTTAGCCAGTTCCATTCTCACAGAAGATGGTGACTTGAGTTGTCATATCTGGTTTCAAAATAGTTATCATGGTTCATAATGCATCTTGTCATTGTTCTAAATAGGTTCAGTCAGATCATGAAAAATGTTTTAAGAATTAGAACTGATAATTGAAGTTTGCTGCTATAAAGTTGCGATGGCGACCTGAGTTGGAGTTCCAGCTGTTTTGAACAGGTGGGGGCAAAAAAAGCTCTCCAGGACCTTTCAAAGGGTAAGAATAGTGTTGATGGATCAAGTATATACATGTGCGTGTTTAATTATCATCAGTGCATTTCCTATTTTTTTCAGATTACACGGTTACATTGTCTTTTACCATTAACACATAGATGCTCCTTCGTACAGTATCCCTAATTTACCTCTCAAGGATTATATTTCTCTTCTAGATAATGCATAGGATGGGACTTTGGTGAAGATGCACACAATGGACGTGGAGTAAGTGCATCACAGTTTAATCTCTGTGGAACTGGAATAGGGAGGTATAAAACACCTTTTTTAGCCAAAACCAAAACCACAAATAACCTCCTAAACTTTAGATTTCTTTTCAAATAACCCCCTGATTACCCCTTAAAACTTTTGAAATAGGATCTTATGTGCCCCATAAGTGGACAGCATTAAGGTTCCATATCTGTCCTACCCCGCGCGAGAAATCCTAATCTGGCCTCCAAATTGGGCACATTATTCCCTTTCCTCCTCTTGCTTCTCTATCAAGTAATAACATTTTCAGTGAACCCTTTTGGATTTTGATTTCTCTGTCCTCCAAGATAGTTTTTCTTCAAATTTGACTCTCCCAATTGAGGCGTTCACAAGAATTCCATATTTAGCCTTTGAAATTAACTTTCCTTTTTCTATTTTCCAATTTATCTCTCTGTCTAGAATGCCTTTTTCTGTTTTTCAACCAAAGAGAGGAGGAAGAGAAAGACATGGGTCATATGCCTTGCATGTGGCCTTTGCACTTATAAGGCTGATTGACTTTATTTTAAAAGTTTAACGGGATAATTGATTGTAATCAAAGTTAGAGGGCTAGTTGAAAGTTGGCGTAGAGTTCAGGGGTTATTTATGATTTTGATCTTTTCTCAGATTCTCCACTTATTTACTGTTAGAAAAATGCTAGTTTCTTAGGCAATGGTAAACTAAAACTTTAAGCTATTCTATGGATCGGTTTCAATGAATTAAGGTGGGCGATGCAAGATATTTTCTGTCTTTATTGCCTTATAAAATTAGAGGAAGGCATAAGACAGTTGTAATCTATTAAACTTTTGAACTAAAGAAACAGCTTGTGCTAGTCCATGGGAAGTTAGTTCATTCCATCTATTCTAGGCAATGGATATTTCCATTGTGTTCCCAATGACTGACATTGTGCCTTGATTTGTCATGCCAATGATGATTATCTTGATCGGTCAAAAAGAATTAGTCCTTTTACTTTATAATGCTCCGAAGCTAATATTTTCTTCTTGAATTTAACTTAGCTTTAATGATCGAATTCGAGATGCTATGCTCGGTGGATCTCCATTTAGTCACCCTCTTCAACAAGGTTTTTTGATAGGCTTGTCGCTGGAGATACCATATCTTTTAAATGTGAAGACATTACCTTAAAAATTTTCCCCTAGTCTATCCTGAAAGAGGTTGTTTTTTTCTTTTCTTTTTTTTTTTTGACCACATCCTACCTCTACCTTACCCTTCTGTAATAAAATCTGCAATAGTCTTTTTCCTATCAAACTAAAATTTTTGCCTGGGATTTTTTGACTATCAGGGATCTGATGTAGTTTTGGCTGAGACTGCACCTGACCTACACCCGGTACCACATTTTATATATTATTTGACACTAGTAATTTTTTAAAGTTTTTTGTGGTCTATAGTCCTAGACCTGATGAGGACCAAATACTTGCTGATGACATATATGTAACTAGGTATGTAATTATGTCCACTACAAAAAAACACGGGTTTAGCGATAAAATTTAGCGACGGAAGAGTTACGTCGCAAATTAGCGACGAAATTAGCGACGAAAATGCGTTTCGTCGCTGATTTCCGACGAAATTTGCAACAGAAGCTATTCGCCGCCAAATTAGCGACGAATAAAACATTAGTGACTAAATTCGTCGGTAATTGGCGACGAATATATTTTCATGGCAAAATTCGTCGCTAATTAGCCAGGAATTGAAATTTCATGGCTACATTTTGCCACAAATCTTATTTCGTGGGAAATTTCATCGGTAATTAGCCACAAAAGTTACACTAAATTCGTGGCTAATGAATCCCATTTTCTTTCCTATCTAATCACAAATAAATTTTTGTAACTAAATTTATCGCAAAATCGTGACAAGTATTTCAAAATTAATGGCTAATTTCATAGTTAAATTTATTCAGTACTCTATTACAAATTATTTTCAACCATATCTCTCTTTTTGACTAACAAAATGGAGTTTAATACATAGTGAATATTATAATTCTGACAAAATAAATAATTTTCAACAATAAATAATTTATAATCAATCTCCAACAAATAATTTTTTATCAGTCACCATGAAACTCTCAATTTTTGTTCAGATTTGTCCGGGCCAAAAAAGATAGATTCTTTATATTTTCCCGTCATTATGCTAGGTTTGCAACCCAAAGTATGTAGATTAAATTCTCAAGGTAGCGGATGCTTACAAGGTTTAGAATTTGAGATTTTTTTTCCCTTTTTTATTTCAGTGGCAAACTTCCATCACAAATTGTCTTTCAAACAAATATGAGAACTCTTAGATGGAGTTTTATTTCGTATTTGAACTAACTCATTTCATATTTAAGAAAAGCAGTTGTTCCTTTCATTGTAAAATACAATCAGTTGAATATAAGATGATCCGACTTCCTTTGGTCATTTGGTTGGTTCTACCCATGGTATGAGGTATTGACTCATGTTTTTTTACAAGAATCTCACTTTTCAACAAATAAATTAAATAAGAAATAAAGAGAGTAATAAATAATGAGATAAAAGAAAGAAGTTTAAAATAAAATTTTTAGAGAAAATATAAAAAAAATTGGATGGTAATTTAAAAAAAAAAAAATTTAGCGACGGAGAAGACAATTCGTCGCTAGGTTGTTAGCGACGGATTTTGTTATCCGTCGCTAGCGACGAATTGTCTTCTCCGTCGCTAGGTTATCGACGGATTTCGTTATCCGTCGCTAACTTAGCCACGGAATTCCTCATCCGTTACAAAGACGTTAGCGACGGGATTTACTATCCGTCTCAAACTTAGTGACGGATTTATATCCGTCACTAAGAGCTTCTATATATAATGCGTTGCCTAATCTTCTCTCTCTCCTCTCGACTGCTTTGCCCTTTTCTTCGCCCGAACACTTCATGAATCGCCTTCCAAGCCTTTGACCTTCAGTTGCTGCATTAGTGCGTGGAATCTAAGTTGTAGTCGCTGTTCTTAAAGGTACTCTGTCTCTCCCTCTCCCTTTCTCTCTTGTTTGAATCCTTGACATAGTGTGGGTTTTCCGACATTACATACGTTTCCAATGTTGACAATGGTAACAGTTTCTTGTCTGATTCGTAATTCTTGATGGTCGAATCGACAACCCTAAATGTGAGAAAGCATATTAGCAACCCGAATAGTAAAACCTAGGATTGGAAACCCTAACTCGTATATGTAGATTTGAACTTAGATATTTTAGTATATGCGAACTACTGGCCAATTATCCTTATATTTATGGTCTGAGTTTGATGAAAAATTTTACCATTTTTCAAAATTGATTATTGAAGCAGAATTTTTTGAAGTTTCTCATCCGATACCTATTTTTGGCTATGATTTTCTCCCCTCTGCAATCTGAATCTGACGTATGCTACGAGTGTGCTGTGAGTGTGAAAGATTTGTGAAATAAAGGAAGATGGCCTTTCAACGTATGCTAAGTGTTGCATGCATCATTTTTTATGCCTTCAACCTATTTGATGAAATGACTGTGTGGTGATGTGTACTATCTTTTGATACAGAATATTGTACAAAGTGCAATTACCTACAAAATACAATTCTTTATATATATAAAATAAATAAATAAACAACCTCCAAAACTGTTAACACCTACAAAAATTACCTTCAAAATAGATATGGACAAGGACACAGGTGCGGTCACGGACATGTAAGTAGTGTGTTAGTTAAAAAATAATTATTATGTAAAGTTTCTTTAAATACTTAAAAGGTGGTTTAGAAGTGTCATTGAAGTGCCCAAAAGGCATCCTAGCAGTGTCTAGTATTTAAAAGAACAAAAAGTTATTTTCAGTTATGGCCTGCAAAACTTAAAATTAAAGAACAAATGCAGGTTGGAATACAAGCTGCAGAAACTTTCAGTTATCTCTTCTAATATCTGTTTGCCTTCAAGTTAATACTCTGTTTGCCTTCAAGTTATTTAAAATTTTAGTTAATATTAGTAAGAGAAAAAAAAAATTCCAAGGCTTGAAGGAAGTGATATTAGACCAGTAGAAAGAGATACACAAGTCTTATGAGACTCACTTGAAACTCCGACAACTTTGTTGGGATTATGTTTCTCTAGTGCCTTATTTTCTTAGACTCATTTCGTATGGTATGATTTGGTGGACATTTTTAACTCATTATATTATTTGTATATATTTCGATGAACTTGTATTAATTGTTCATTCTTACTACCTTATTTGACTTTCCTTTTGACATCATAAAAATGCAGGAAAAATATAATGAACTACTAACTCATTCTAGTGGTGCTGATGATAGTGGCTCATCTGAGTCATCCGTTGATAATATGACGTTGTGGATAGAGGCATCTGGCGGGGTTAAAAAAGGAAGAATATTTGGGATGGGATCACTGAGCAGAGTGTACACACCTGGCCCTTCATGCTCCACTACGGCCATTTCAATGAAACAAGCGCAATTAGATGAAGAAGTGTTTAGTCTCAAAGCGCAACTTGTAAAAAAAGATGATGAAATGAGTACAATCAAACAATCGCTTGAGCTAACGCAGCGACTAATGTTACAACATCTCAAATTGGATCCAAGTCAATTTGTCCCTTCGCAGAGTCAGGTTCCACCTTCTATACCCTCTACCGATGACCCCGATGCTGATGAACAACATGATGATTGATGGATGTTTGTTAAATATTATTCTTACTGTTTTATGGGATGTTGGACGATATTTATTTTATTGTTAATATTTTCGATATCGGATATTAGACCATGTTAACATTTGTTTCACTTTTATTTTGTTAACATTTTGTTCAATACACAAACTCTTATTTGACGGATGTTGGTTGGACTACAAAATTTGTAAATTTATTCTATGACCATTCGTTGGATGAATATCGATGGTTTTTTTGTTCCATTCGATATTAATGGAATATTTGGCTGGATTCGAAATTATATTGGATTGGATTTTGATTGATGAATTCAATTGGATGAATGCTGGTTGGATAGTTTTATTTTTATTATTATTTTTTTATCTAAACAGGGAGAAACATTCAGGGAGAAACATTAAAAACAAACGAAATTTTTTTTTCCAAAATTTACAGATCCGTCGCTAAGTTTGTCGCCAAATAATTTCCAGATTCGTCGCTGCGTTCGTCGCTGAAGTGAGAGCCGGATGCTTTGCAGAGCTTAGCCACGGAAATGCATATCCGTCGCTGATTTTAGCGACGGACAGCCTCTCCGTCGCTAAGTTTAGTGACGGACATTACTCTCCGTCGCTAAGTTTCGATGGATATCACTCTTCGTCGCTAAGTTTAGCCACGGAGAGAGGTGCCTGTTGCTAACGTTAGCAACGGACGATTGCTTCCGTCGCTAAGATTAGCGACGGACATCTCTGTCCGTCGCTGAGGTGAGCGACGGACGATTGTTTCCGTCGCTAAGGTTAGCAACAGACGATTTGTTTCGTCGCTAAGTTAGTGACGAAATTTTGCAACGAAATTTTTTTTGTCGCTTATTTGGCGACGAATTTCTCTTTTCCGTCGCTAAACGTTTGCGACGTCTTATCAGCGACGAAAAAAGTTTCGTCGCCATATTCGTCGCTGAAATATTCAGCGACGAATTTCTCTAGGATTTCTGTTGCTAATTTCGTCGCCGATAACGTGTTTTTTTGTAGTGGTCATCATAGTCAGGGACGAAGCTGGGGGGGGGGGGGTTGGGGGCGGGGGGAGGTGAAGGCACTGCTCCCTCTGAAATTTTGGGAAAGGATTCTAATATATGTACACTCTGAAATGCCGCTTAAAATCACAAAAACCCGATAAAAGTTTTAAAAATGCCATTAAAATCCTTTGAAAGTGCTATTTGTTCCATAATGTTAACCCCCCTCCGCCAATTCCCCTGACATTGCGCATTTGGGCCTCCCCCCAAGATAAGTTTCTGGATATGATCATAATACCATATGCATTGCTTTTGTAAGCCTTTCTGCTTCTGTAGACATCCGAGAAGGAAAAAAAGAGGGCTTTTCTTTCTTCTTCTTCTTCTATTTTTTTCCCCATGAACTTGTTCTTTTTATGTTGCAGTGCTTTCAAAAATTGGAGTTCCTGTTGTTCCTTATGTGCAGATATTGTAGTTAAAATCTATTGAACTTCTGCAGCCCAATGGTCATGATCATGGTACCGAAGCCGTTGAAGCACGAATGCTTGCCATGTCAAGGGATCACATCCAGGTTTATCATCTTAACTGCTTACTACATAAAAATGAAGGCCATCACTTCGTGGCTAAGATCCTCGGCTGGTTATGGATCTCATAATATCTTTATGTTATTTATTTATATATTTTTTGCTGTTCTTGTTTAGTAGTACAAAAGTAAGAAAAATGGAACTCTATAACATTTAATAACAATTAGAAAGGCATTTTCTTCTTGTTTGTCTTGTGGAAGAAAATGGAAATGGCCATCAATCTGCTGAATTTGTTCCCAGCATCGACCGGTTTATCTGTTTCTCAAATTATAAGCTGCTTCCCGTTAATCAACAATGTATATTCATGTCTTTCAGGTTGGAATAGCTGCAAATTTGAGGGACTTTGTGCTTACAAATTGTGATAGGACAGAATAATCGTTAATGTTGAACCATTTAATGATTAGTGGCTTTCAAATCGTGTTTGCATTGCGTTTGTGTACGGTATTGAGTGTAAGGTTATTAAACAACAATAAAAATAAAAGATGGTTATAACAGAAATGAGGATACTTAGATGGATATGTGGCAAAACTAGAAAAGATAAAATTAAAAATGAAGAGATTCATAACTATTGATTAATGCCCACGTGGGGCAAGTTAATTTTTAAATTTCAAAATAAAGGGGTAATGGGTAATACCCATTACCCCACTCTTCCCCATTTTTTCCTCTCCAAATAACTCCTACGGGAGTTATAACTTATTTTCCTGCTGACAAATTTTTTTTTTTTTTTTTTTGAAAAAAAAGAAGAGATCATCAACGAGGGGGTCTATTCCGATCAACGCAAAAATCACCGGGTTAAGGGTTGAAACGTTGTGGCATCGTGTTAATAGTTCGTTTTACGTGACTATCATCCCGACTACGAGTTGCTCTAGTTCAAAGTTTGCGGTTTCCGAGATTTTCCGTATCACCGATTGAGATATACCGTAAACTTATCTTTTACGATTCTGAAAAATTGTTTATTGTTATTTCCGTTGCTTGATTGAGTCACCATTGTCTAACATTGGTATCAGAGCATGTTAGATATATTTTTAAATAATTTTTCAGAATTAAATTTGGGTATAAAAATATAGGGTATAAAATTTGAGGTTCGGATCACGAATGAATTTCGTGAATCCGATTATATCACTGTGTTACCCAACTCACGTAGAACACGAAAATAATTTTTTCATAATTTTCTGAGCACGATAGGGTTAAGAAAATTCCGGTTGAAGCATTCGGCCGTGAATAGTGACCGAACCCTTCAACCCCAGATTTGACGAGTTTTAGGTCAAATCAGAGCGTGAAAATGGTAGACCTGTGTTTGTCTCTACTAGATCTACATTTTGATATATATATTGCATGTTGTTTATACCGGAATGTGAGGATTTTGGAGACGGGTTGAAAAAAACCCGGTTGTAGACATATTCGGGCGAAGACGAAGGCCCAACAGTGCGGCGCATGCACAACACGCGCGCAGAGGCGCGTCTGTACAACAGCCGCTGGCGCGTGTTCCTCACGCGCGCGTAGGCGCATGAGGCCAACCGGTCCAAACCGGGTCCGGACCGAACCGGGTCAGACCCGACCGCTAACGGGATTTGGACCGGGATCCGGGTTCCGACCCGCGCCCGCGTCCGGATCCTACCCGGTGAAGCGCGCTGTGTGCGTGCAGGCGCGTAACACGTGCGCCCGCTAGTGAGGGCGTGGGCTCACACGCATAGGGCGCGTGCTGGCGCGTGCCTCACACGCTGCGCGTCCTGTACGAGCCCAGGCGCCTCCCCTGCGCGTGAGAGCGCGTGGGACGCGCCTCCGGGGGTCCGGTGGCACGTGAACCCTCATGGCGGCGTGTAGGCTGTCCAAAAATTGGATTTTTTTCTAATTTTTGGGGGATTTGTGACAAAAAGTGACTATTTGTGGGTCTTACATGCACCGTATCCCAATCCGAATGGTGAGAAGCAATCCCGGATTGTGGTGTATGGTGTCCGTTGACTCATACGCTCGTCTTGGGGTCTGTATTCAAGTCATTTTGGTTTTGATGATTCGTAGGGTATATAAAATTGTAAATTTAAGCATCAATTGTCACTAATGTCTTTTTTTTCAATTGTCACTAATGTCTTTTTTTTCTGTGTGACAGAGACATGGCTGCTACAAAGATTGTCGTTCTAGATCTCATTAAGGGAGACAAGCTGAATGGTGACAATTATGATATTTGGCACTGGAAGGTTCAGTTTGTCTTCGAGGAGCAAGAACTCGGGGAAGTTCTTAAGAACGAGATGGTGGATCCTGGGGAGGGTACCACGGCACAAGCACGACGGGATCAGGAGGTGTATCATGCTTGGAAAAAGAATGATAGCCAAGCGAGGGTGATCCTCCTTAGTTGCATGCACAATGAGCTGATTCCGATTTACGAGTAGTATCCTACTGCACAGTCGATCTAGCATGCTCTGAGAGAGCAATATGGCTCCCCGTCAGCTCCTAAGGTGAGGATGCTGACCTATAAATTCATCACTTATAAGAAGAGGCACGATCATACAATGAAACAGCATTTAATGCACATGTCGAGTATGATCGCCTCTCTGAAAAATATGGGGGAGCCGATATCTAATGAGTTTCAGGTACTGGGTGTGATCCAGTCCTTGCCTGACTCCTGGGATGTGGTTAAGACCTATCTCATGCACACTGAGAGTATTCATACTTTTATGGACGTGAGTAGGCACTGTGAGCTGGAGGAGGAGCGTCAGGAGGTGGCTAGGTCTTCTTCTGCTCATGCTAATATTGCGGAGTAGAGTAAGGGCTCTCGGGGTTTAAAGCGCAAGTAGCACAAGCATGAGAAGAAGGCCAAGGGCCAAGGGCCAAGGCAAGAAGAAGCAACATGCCAAGATCGACGATAAAGGACAGAAGCGCAAGAAGAAGGAGCTCGATAAGAGCAAAGTCCAATGCTATGTTTGTGGCAAGCTTGGACATTTCGCACGTGAGTGTGGCGAGCGAAAGGTATGTCCTTCTTCTTTACATGGTTTGAGTTACGTGTTATCTAGTGTGATATTCATTAACTCTTCTCCTTTGTGGATTGTAAACTCAGGAGCCACGGACCATGTAGCTCGGGACAGGAGCGCATACGTGGAGTTCCGCCGTTAAGTCCCCAGGCGAGGAGGCTGTATGTGGGAAATGGAGCATTTGTAGAAGTGAAAGGGATTGGCACTTGCAAACTATTGCTACGAAGTGACCAAGACTTATATCTTCATGATGTTTTGTATGCTCCTGAGATTAGGTAGAATCTAGTATCTGTCCGATGTTTGGATTTGTTAAGATATTCAGTATTGTTGGGAAACTCTAGAGTTTCCATTACTTATGACAGTTCTTTAATTTGTTCCGATTTGGTCCATGAGGGACTTTATGTACTGGATATGATTTCATGTTATGAGATTTATTCTTCTTCTACTATTGCTTTTGCATCAGATAGTGTAGTGAATGATGTGAATGTATGGCATAGTAGGCTTGGCCATATAGGGCAAGAGAGGATGGCCCGGTTAGCTACCAGTGGCTTGTTGGGCCCGCTAACCAACGTCCAGTTGCCCGTATGTGAATTTTGTCTTGTGGGCAAAGCCACTAGAAAACCATTTGGGAAAGTAATGAGAGCTGGGACTCCATTGCAATTGGTCCATTCCGACATTTGCGGACCCATGAATGTGAGAGTCTGAAATGAAACCACGTATTTTATTACGTTTATAGACGATTACATGCGTTTCGGTTACGTCTACCTGATCTCACACAAGTCTGAGGCACCAGAATGCTTTAGGAGGTTTATCAGTAAGGTTGAAAATCAGCTAGACTTGAGGGTAAAAACTCTCAGAACCGATCGGGGGCGCGAGTATCTGTCTGAGCAATTCAAAGAGCTCTATTCTGATAGAGGTATTACGAGACAGTTAACTATTCCTGCTACTCCTCAGCAGAACGGAGTATACGAGAGAAGGAATAGGACTCCGTTGGAGATAGTGAGGTCGATGATGGCACAGGCTAACTTACCTATCTCCCATTGGGGGGATGCGTTGTTGACTGCAGCCTATATCCTTAGCCGCGTTCCGACAAAGTCTGTAGTCAGCACTCCATACGAGCTTTGGACAGGGAGACAGTCTGACCTTAGCCACTTGAGACCATGGGGTTGCGTTGCTTATGTTCGTGATTCCTCGCACCAGTACGGCAAGTTAGGTCCGCGAGGAAAGAAGTGTATCTTTATTAGATACTCTGAACAATCCAAAGGATATGTATTCCTAGGAGAACATACGGACGACACTGTCACTAAGATAGAGTCTCGTGATATCTCATTCCTCGAAAGTGATTTCCCTAAAAGAGGAGAAATCGATCGAGATTTCACCTTCTACGAGATGGATGAGCCTAGTGGCTCAGCCAAACCCAGTGACGGGACTCAAGAGCCGATTATGGATCTTGATCTTAGTGGGAGCAATCCATTTGAAGGTGTGGGACCTCTTTCTCCTCGAATGAGTAGTCGGGGACAAGTGCCACATCGCCGTTTCCCAATTGAGAATGAGATCCTCATTGTGACTCCTGAGGACGATGAAGAGCCAAGGACTGCACATGAGGCTCTCGAGGGTTCAGCAAAGGACCAATGGTTACAGGCCATGCACGAGGAAATGGAATCAATGAGAGTCAACGAAGTCTGGGAGCTAGTTGACTTACCTGAGGAAAGAAAAGCCATTGGAAACAAATGGGTTTTCAAAATTAAAAGAAAGGCCGACGGATCGATTGAGAGGTACAAGGCCTATATGGTAGCCAAGGGTTACACGCAAACTAAGGGCATTGACTACGAGGAGACTTTCTCCCCAGTAGTCAAATTTATCTCGATCCGTTTACTTTTGGCGATTGTCGCTAGTCTGGATCTTAAGTTACACTAGATGGACGTTAAGACCGCTTTTCTTAACAGGAGCCTGGATGAGGAGATCTACATAGAACAGCCCCCTGGGTTTGTTCTGATAGGTCAAGAGGACAAGGTCTATCGACATCGAAAGTCGATATATGGTCTAAAGCAATTATCTAGGCGGTGGTACCTAAGATTTCACGAGGAGGTGATATCTTACTGTTTTACGATGGTCGAGGAGGATCATTGTGTCTATCTGATTCGGTCCGATAACTCTTTTGTGATCCTGTCATTGTATGTGGATGACATAATGTTGGATGGGAACAACATTAAGTATTTAATGACCAAAGACATGGGTGAAACTGAGTTCATCTTTGGAGTTAAGATCCAGAGGGATCGCTCGAGAAAGATGTTGGCTCTTTCACAAGAGACCTACATTAAGAAAATTCTCGAGCGTTTTGGGATAAATGATTGTAATCACATAGATACTCCGATCGCCAAAGGTGAAGGCCTGAGCCTGGACATGTGTCCGAAAACTCAGGAAGAAGTAAGGGAAATGAGTAAAGTACCTTACTCCAGTGCAGTGGGAAGTTTGATATACGCAATGTTGTGTACTAGACCGGACATTTGTTACGCAGTTGGTTTGGTGAGCAGATATCAGGCAAATCCTGGAAGGGGTCACTGGAGAGCAGTGAAAAGGATTTTCCGATATCTAAAAGGAACTGCAAACTTCTCCTTGAGTTACGGAGGAGGCGATTTACGCCTTGTGGGCTATTCGGACGCCGACTGGGGAGGTGATTTGGATAAACGCAAATAGACATCAGGTTTTGCTTTCTTGTTCAATGGCGGAGCCATCTCTTGGAGCAGTAAGAAGCAAACCTGTATTGCTCTATCTACGATGGAGGCTGAGTTCGTGGCATGCTCAGTTACAGTTCAGGAAAGTGTTTGGCTCCGGAGACTACTGAATGACTTAGGGATTGTAGTGGATAGTGGGAGACCTATAATGATTTATTGTGATAATCAGGCCGCTATCGCTTACACTCGAGACCCTAAGTTTCATAGTAGGACTAAATACATCGACACCAGATACCATTATGTTAGAGACATCATCGAGAAGGGTGAAGTGACCGTCAAGTACATTTCGACACATAGCATGGTGGCTGACCCCTTCACCAAACCCATTACTAGAGATTCTTTTTTTGGGCATAGAGAGTCATTGGATTTGAATATCTACTGACATTTCTCAGTTTATACTTATTGATGACGTTGATACTTATTGAAATATATATATGATTATAGTGTATTATTCAGTCACTTTTGTATTATACTTTTCATTTAATGCACTTACTTTTAATCATCATATATATGTTCTGTGATATGATAATAGATATGTCGGGCAGGCGAGGTCGACTCTTTCACACGAGTGACCACCTTCAGCTTTGAGTGAGCGGGGATGAGACGGTTTCTAGCTGTAAGAGGTTTTGAGAGTGGTTCTGCTAGAACATAAGTCGGCCTGATACGTGTTCAGGATGAGGTCATATGCGATATGACTGACATGGAAGTACCTATATCCATGTTGCCTGTGAACAGACAGGTTTGAGATTTCAGATATCACCTGTAATTTGTGATATTGTCTCTTAGGTACTCTTTTTGAGATCTCTAGATAAAATCTTATGTGTAAACTGCGTCCCCATACCTGCACAGTGTTAGAGAAATCTGACATATGCCCTTCTGAGAGACGGGGGAGTAACATTGTGGCACATATTTCATACCACGTGTGAAAAGATGACTTGGGATAGTGGGAGCTATATTACTTGAGACAATAACTTAAAATTTATCCCCAAACCCCATTATGTGAGACTCGAGATCCATTGGGTGGGATCTCTTGTGTCCTTATTACTTTCGGCTGTCTCTTGAGATCATAATTCAGTGTTTGCTACTTTAGTCTGTTTACCAATGGACCGGAAGATAAATTGAGGTCTGAGGGACAGGTCTAGGAAAACAGCTGAATTGAGATCGATAGATTCGAGTTTGGGAAAAGGAAGACCAATTGACATTGTATTGTTATGTTGTATTCATCGACCGGTCTTTTATGTTCATCCATGTAGGGATTTGAACATAATAGTGGATACATAGTCGAGTGATATCTGGGGATTACTTTCGGTCAGGAAAGTAGCTCGATGAATGTGATTAGTCTTGGATCTGGGGTACAGCGAGCTTTCTAATGATACTAACGGTAACTACTCGATCATTCTAACAGGTGTGTCGAGGAGTTTTTGTTTGCAGGTGTACTCGCTAGTCGCACGACGTCCAACCCTGTATGAAAACTCTGTAGGGTGATATGGTGGATCGCATAAGTTGTGATCTTATGACGGAAATAAAATGCCCTCGTGTGCAAGTGAGAGATATTGATTAATGCCCACGTGGGGCAAGTTAATAGTTAAATTTCAAAATAAAGGGGTAATGGGTAGTTACCCATTACCCCACTCTTCCCCATTTTTTCCTCTCCAAATAACTCCTACGGGAGTTATAACTTATTTTCCAGTTGACAATTTTTTTTTTTTGAAAAAAAAAAAGAAGAGATCATCAACGAGGGGGTCTATTCCGATCAACGCAAAAATCACCGAGTTAAGGTTTGAAACGTTGTGGCATCGTGTTAATAGTTCGTTTTACGTGACTATCATCCCGACTACGAGTTGCTCCAGTTCAAAGTTTGCAGTTTCCGAAATTTTTCGTATCACCGATTGAGATATACTGTAAACTTATCTTTTACGATTCTGAAAAATTGTTTATTGTTGCTTCCGTTGCGTGATTGAGTCACCATTGTCTTACAATAATAAGTTGGGAGTTAGTTCAATTATGGATAAGATGTGAGAGTGTCGTCTGAAATTGTTTGAGTATTTGCAAAGAAGATCAAAAGATACTCCGGTTATGAGAATCGAGAACTTAAATATATGAGATATAGTAAAACGTAGAGATAAACCGCTGAAAACTTGGATGCAAGTTATCAGTAAAGAAATGATAGTTACGGGTTTAGACGAGAAGATAGTTTTGGATAGGAATGAGTGACGTAGAAAAATCAACACAAATTAAATCAACATATTTTAGATATTTATTTATTTATTTATTTTATTGTTATTATTATTATTATTTTATTTTAATTTTAATTTGAATTTTTTTTATAATTTCTAAATTTGTTTTTCAAATGGCCGACCCCAAATATTAGGATTAAAGCTCAGTTTGTTGTTGTTTTTATTGCATTTGTGTAATTTGTTTTGTCATTTGGTTTAAATTTCATTTTCCCACAAGGAGTTGTGATGACGTTACCGGTAGGTTAGGCTTAAACTGTGACATTGTCTCCATATCCTCTTCTCGAGGTGGATGTTGACATTGCAAGTTTGGAGCTTCTTTGCCTGGTTGTCTTCTATGCCTTTACAGAAATAATTCCTGCATAACTCATGAAAATCTTTAATTACTTATGAAATGCCAATTCTTGGGCTGAGGATTTGCCTTCTCATTCATACAAGACCTTGGATTCTATATTTTCTAGTTTAGTATGTTGCATGCATTTTGTTTTCATAAAGCTTTTATATCTGGGGCAAATTTGTTGCCTTTAAAAAGCAGATGACAACTTCCTTTCTCTAAACTTCTGGGCCATTTTCTCAGTTTAAGGATCTGAAGTCTGAACTCATGATGGTGTCACCGTTGCTTATGCTTTACAGCCCACAGAAACAGTTAGTATTTTCTTATTTCTTGTACTATCATCAAGCATCTCCATTGTTTCCACTTTTGCTGAATGTTCCCCGCTCTATCAGTGTGCGCTGCTTCTGTTGTCTTTAAGCATGATGCATGATCCGGTATCTTTCGTGCATGATTATCCATCTTTCTTTCTTGATAGGCATCATTTCTTAAATTTTGTGATTAATATCTTTGATTTTGTCTTTAGATTAGCTATGTTTCTGCTCATGACAATGAGACACCTTTTGATATTGTGAGCATGAAGGTACATCCTGTTCTACTGCTAGAAATCTGCTTTTTTTGCAGGAGCATGTATAATCTCCTCTTACTTGGCCCCTTCATTTTCATAGACTCCCATGAAAATTTTGGTAGATGACAGATGCCGGATGAATCATTTAGCAACAAGTATCATTGCCCTCTCACAGGTTTCATCCCTTTTCCCTGCTGATCGCATTTGATACTTTAATTTCTTTATCATGTTCATTATTGCATTCCTATAACATAAAAATCTGTTCACACCCTTGTGCGTATAAAAAGTTGCATTATAAATCTCCTTTGTCTATGTTTCATAACTTTGATGCACTTTTACTACTCTTTCAGAAGATTTGTCTTGTAAGCACCTTAAAAGAAACAAAATTTGATAAGGAAATGACACTCACATTTATAGAAATGACACTTACATTTACAAGCCACCAAGATATCTTGGCCTATTTCAGTCAAAATTCTTATAAGGCGCCTGATTGAATTTGACTTTGGAATGTAATTGAGTTGTTTGTTCATGTCTGTTAAGGATATTACCTTTTATTTCTAATTTGCACTTCAAACATAAGGGCTTGTGCCAATTGTGAATTTAAGAGATAGACCAGCTTCCGATCAAGAATATCTATTTGTCATATTGCATTAAGGTTCCTATCACATTAAGGAGTTTGGGGCATTACAAGAATTGAACTTGAGACCTCTTGCACATTAAGTGAGAATCATACTACTAGACCAAATGCCCTGAGTTGTGCGGGCGATACAAAGTAAATAAGACATTGTAGTAATCATAGCAGTCTCATTCCCCCCAATTTTATGTTGCTAAATATAAATCATATGCTCATTAAAAGAATTTAAAATATAGTTATAGTAATATTATTGCAATCTATGCCCTCAAATCAGTTCGAATTTTGGGACAAAAATGAGTTCAAGGATTCGATGAGGTGACTTCATTAAGTGCTAAACATATAAAAGGAATCAAAATCAAGCACAATTTGAAAGGTTAAAAGCTTAATATCGTTTATAATGGCATTGGTGCCACAATGATGGTTTTCGGTGAACAAGAAATGCAATTGAAGATAGAAAATCAATCTCAAGGGTGAGAGAATGGTTTTTCAAGATTTACTTAAAAAATTTTGTTAAAAATTTGCTTGAATTGAATGGAGAAGTGGAAAGAAAAAGAGAGATGTAGAGTGAGAAATGCATTTGTCTCCCTCTATTATTTCCTCCTCCTCCTCTTCTTTGTTGAAGGAGGATTCATTAATGATAACATCGACCAGTTTCCGATCAAGAATATCAATATGTCATATTACATTTAAGGTTCAATCACATGATTCAACTTATATGACACAAGATAGATTCCTATATGTGGACTTTGAAAGGAATATGGGACTATTCTAATTTTAGTTCAAAGAGAGGTTATTTATTTATATGTCATATTTGTTAAAAACTTCTAGAACGGCTACACCAGAGATGTTTACTCGATTTGTTGAGAGAGAGAGACTATAGAAAAAGAAGAAAAATTAGAGGAGTTTGTGATATTCCGAGAATTGAACTCGGGACTTCTCACACATGCCACTATACCAAATGCCCTGACTTGTGCATATGATACAAAGTAAATAGGACACTTAGTAACAATAGTAGTTCCATTCCCCCAATTCTATGTTGGTAAATATAAATTATTCACTCATTATAAAAAATTAAAATATAGTTACTATAATATTATTGCAATCTTTGCCATTGACTCAGTTTGATTTTTGGGACAGATGATTTCGAGGGTTCAATGAGGAGACTTCTTTAAGTGTTAAACATATGAAAGGAATCACAAGCAAGCATCAATTTGAAGCGTTGAAAGCTTAATACCGTCTATAATGGCAGTGGTGCCACTGTGATGGGTTTTTGGTGAAGAAGAGATGCAATTGAAGATGGAAAATCAATCTCAAGGTTGAGAGAAATGGTTTTCCAAGACTTATTCGAAAAATTTTGTTAAAATTTGCTTAAATTGAATGGAGAGGCGGAAAGAAAAAGAGATGTAGAGAGAGACATGCACTTGTCTCCCCATTCATTATTTCTTCTTCTTTTTCTTCTTCTTTATTGAAGGGGGATCCATTAATGATGACATTGACTGATTTGTGATCAAGAACATCAATTTGCCATATTGCATTGAGGTTCTGTCACATGATTCAACCTATACGACACAAGATATATTCCTATATGTGGACTATTCTAATTCAAAGAGTGGTTATTTATATATTTTATTTTTGGGACATATTTGTTGGAAACTTCTACAATGACTAGAAGATTAGAACTTGGCTACTTGGCTACACTAGAGATGCTCACTCGATTTGTTGAGAAAGAGACTAAAGTAAAAAGAAGAAAAAATTAGAGGAGTTTGGGGCATTTCGAGAATTGAACTCAGGACCTCTCGTACTCGAAGGGAGTTCATACCATTTCCCGAATTCTATATTGGTAAATATAAATTATTCGCTCATTATAAAAAATTAATATATAGTTATAATAATATTATTGTGATCTATGCAATGAAATCGGTTCGATTTTGTAAGAAAGATGAGTTCGAGGGTTTGATGAGGTGACTTCTTTAAGTGTTAAACATATTACAAGAATCAAAATCAAGCATCCGTTTGAAAGGTTGAAAGCTTAATGTCGTCTATAATGGCAGTGGTGCCATGGTGATGGGATTTTGGTGAGTAGAGATGCATTTGAAGATGGAAAGTCTATCCCAAGGGTGAGAGAATGGTTTTCCAAGATTTATTTGAAAAATTTTGTTAAAATTTGCATCAATTGAATGGAGAAGCGGAAAGAAAATGAAAGATGAAAGGAGAGAAATGCAATTGTTGCCCTTCAATTTTTCTTCTTCTTCTTTGTTGAAGGAGGATTCATTAATAATGACATCGACCAGTTTCCAATCAAGAATATCAGTTTATCATATTGTATTATGGTTTTATCACTTGATTCAACCTATACGGCACAAGATATATTCCTATATGTGGACTTTGAAAGAAACATGTGGACTATTCTCATTCTAGCTCAAAGAGTGGTTATTTATTTATTTTATTTTTTTTTGTCATATTTGTTAGAAACTTCTTGAACGACCAGGAGATTAAGATTGAACTCGGCTACTCTAGAGATGCTTATTGTATTTGTTGAGAGAGAGACTAAAGATAAAGAAGAAAAAATTAGTGGATTTAGGGGCATTCCGAGAATTGAACTCGGGGCCTCTAGCATCTTAAGCGAAAATTATACCACTAGACTAAATGCTTTGAGTTGTGCAGGTGATACAAAGTAAATAGGACATTGTAGTAACAATAGTAGTTCCATTCTCCCAATTCTAGGTTGGTAAATATAAATTATTTGCTTATTATAAAAAATTAAAATATTGTTATAATAGTATTATTAAAATCTTTGCCCTCAAATCAATCTGATTTTTAGGACAAAAATGATTTGAGGGTTCGGTGAGGTGACTTCTTTAAGGAATCACAATCAGACACAATTTAAAGGGTTGAAAGCTTAATATCGTCTATAATGGCACCAGTGCCACGGTTATGGTTTTTGGTGAACAAGAGATGCAATTGAAGATGGAATATCAATCCCAAGGGTGAGATAATGGTTTTCCATGATTTATTTGAAAAATTTTGTTAAAAAATTGCACAGATTGAATGGAGGAGTGGAAAGGGAAAAAAAAAGAGAGCTATAAAAAGTGAAATGCATTTGTTACCCCTTTGTTGAAAGAGGATGGTGAAAAAATTAGAGGAGTTTGGGGCACTCCGAGAATTGAACTTGGGACTTACCGCACCATTAGTGAGAATCTTACCACTATACCAAATGCCCTGAGTTATGTAATTGATACAAAGTAAATAGGACATTGTAGTAACAATAGCAGTCTCATTCCCCCAATTCTATGTTGGTAAAAATAAATTACTCACTCATTATAAAAAATTAAAATACAGTTACAATAAAATTATTACAATCTTTGTAGTCAAATTAGTTTGATTTTTAGTACAAAAATGAGTTCAAGGGTTTGATGGGGTGACTTTTGACTTCTTTAAGTGTTAAACATAAAAAAGGAATTAAAATTTGGCACAATTTGAAAGCTTAATATCATCTATAATGGCACTGGTGCCATGGTGCTGGTTTTTGGTCAACAAGTGATGCAATTCAGGGTAGAAAATCAATCTCAAGGGTGAGACAATGGTTTTTCAAGATTTACTTAAAAAATTTTGTTAAAAATTTGATTGAATTGAATGGAGAAGTGGAAAGAAAAGGAGAGATGCAGAGAGAGAAATGCATTTATCTCGCCCTTTATTATTTACTCCTCCTCCTCATTCTCTTCTTCTTTGTTGAAGGAGGATTCATTAATGATATCATCGACCAGTTTCCGTTCAAGAATGTCAATATGTCATACTAGATTAAGGTTCTGTCATATGATTCCACCTATATGGCACAAGGTAGATTCCTATATGTGTACTTTGAATGAAATATGTGGACTATTCTAATTTTAGTTCAAAGGGAGGATATTTATTTATTTTATTTTTGGGTCACATTTGTTAGAAACTTCTAGAACGACCAGAAGATTAAGATTGAACTCGGTTACTTGGCTACACTAGAGATGCTTACTCGATTTGTTGAGAGAGAGACCAAAGAAAAAGGAAGAAAAAATTGGAGGAGTTTCAGGCATTCCGAGAATTGAACTTGGGACCTCTCGCACCCAAAGCGAGAATCATGCCACTAGACCAAATGCCCTAACTTATGTAGATGATATAAATTAAATAGGACACTGTAGTAAAAATAGTAGTCCGATTCCCCCAATTATTCTTCTTTGTTGAAAGAGGATTCATCAATGCTGACATAGACCGGTTTTGAATCAAGAATATCAGATATTCTAATTCTAGTTCAAAGAGTGGATTTTTGGAACGACTAGAGTTGAAGAAAAATTAGAGGAGTTTGGCGACTAGAAGTTGAAGAAAAAATTAGAAGAGTTTGGGGCATTCTAAGAATTGAACTCGGGACCTTTTGCACCCTAAGCGAGAATCATACCACTAGACCAAATGCCATGAGTTGGCAATTGATAGAAAGTAAATAGGACACTGTAGTAACAATAAGAGTCCCATTCCCCCAATTCTATGTTGGTAAATTAAATTATTCGCTCATTATAAAGAATTAAAATACAGTTACAATCATATTATTACATCCTCTGCCATCCAATCAGATTGATTTTTAGAACAAAAATGAGTTCGTGGGTTTGCTGAGGTGACTTTGACTTCTTTAAGTGTTAAACATATAAAAGGAATCAAAATCAGGCACAATTTGAAGGGTTGAAAACTTACTATCATCCATAATGACATTGGTGCCATGGTGATGGTTTTTGGTGAACAAGAGATGCGATTGAAGATGGAAAATCAATCTGAAGGGTGAGAGAATGGTTTTCAAGATTTACTTAAAAAATTTTGTTAAAAATTTGCTTGAATTGAATGGAGAAGTGGAAAGAAAAGGAGAGATGCAGAGAGAGAAATGCATTTGTCTCCCCCTTTATTATTTCCTCCTCCTCCTCCTCCGTCTCTTCTTCTTTGTTGAAGGAGGATTCATTAATGATATCATCGACCAGTTTCCGTTCAAGAATGTCAATATGTCATACTAGATTAAGGTCCTATCACATGATTCTACCTATATGGCACAAGATAGATTCCTATATGTGGACTTTGAAAGGAATATGTGGACTATTCTAATTTTAGTTCAAAGAGAGGATATTTATTTATTTTATTTTTGGGTCATATTTGTTAGAAACTTCTAGAACGACCAGAAGATTAAGATTGAACTCGGTTACTTGGCTACACTAGAGATGCTTACTCGATTTGTCGAGAGAGAAACCAAAGAAAAAGGAAGAAATAATTGGAGGAGTTTGGGGCATTCCAGGAATTGAACTCGGGACCTCTCGCACCCGAAGCGAGAATCATACAACTAGACCAAATGTGCTGATTTGTGTAGATGATAAAAATTAAATAGGACACTCTGGTAACAATAGTAGTCCGATTCCCCCAATTCTTCTTCTTTGTTGAAAGATGATTCATCAATGATGACATTGACCGGTTTCAATCAAGAATATCAGATATTCTGATTCTAGTTCAAAGAGTGGATTTTTGGAACAACTCGAAGTTGAAGAAAAAATTAGAGGAGCTCGGGGCATTCCGAGAATTGAACATGGGACCTCTCGCACCCTAAGCGAGAATCATACCACTAGACCAAATGCCCTGAGTTGGGCAATTGATACAAAGTAATTAGGACATTGTAGTAACAATAAGAGTCCCATTCCCCAAATTCTATGTTGATAAATTAAATTATTCGCTCATTATAAAGAATTAAAATACAGTTACAATCATATTATTACAACCTCTACCATCCTATCAGATTGATTTTTAGAACAAAAATGAGTTCGAGGGTTTGCTGAGGTGACTTTGACTTCTTTAAGTGTTAGACATATAAAAGGAATCAAAATCAGGCACAATTTGAAGGGTTGGAAGCTTACTATCATCCATAATGGCATTGGTGCGACGGTGATGGTTTTTGGTGAACAAGAGATCGATTGAAGATGGAAAATCAATCTGAAGGGTGAGAGAATGGTTTCCAAGATTTTCTTAAAAAATTTTGTTAAAAATTTGCACGAGTTGAATGAAGAAGTGGAAAGAAAAGCAGAGATGCAGAGAGAGAAATGCCCTTGTCTCCCCCTTTATTATTTCCTCCTCCTCCTCCTCCTTTTGTTCTTCTTTGTTGAAGGAGGATTCATTAATGATATCATCGACCAGTTTCCGTTCAAGAATGTCAATATGTCATACTAGATTAAGGTTCTATCACATGAGTCTACCTATATGGCACATGATAGATTCCTATATGTGGACTTTGAAAGGAATTTGTGGACTATTCTAATTTTAGTTCAAAGGGAGGATATTTATTTATTATATTTTTGGGTCATATTTGTTAGAAACTTCTAGAAGGACCAGAAGATTAAGATTGAACTCGGTTACTTGGCTACACTAGAGATGCTTACTCGATTTGTCGAGAGAGAAACCAAAGAAAAAGGAAGAAAAAATTGGAGGAGTTTGGGGCATTCCAGGAATTGAACTCGGGACCTCTCGCACCCGAAGCGAGAATCATACTACTAGACCAAATGCGCTGATTTGTGTAGAAGATAAAAATTAAATAGGACACTGTGGTAACAATAATAGTCCGATTCCCCCAATTCTTCTTCTTTTTTGAAAGATGATTCATCAATGATGACATTGACCGGTTTTCAATCAAGAATATCAGATATTCTGATTCTAGTTCAAAGAGTGAATTTTTGGAACAACTCGAAGTTGAAGAAAAAATTAGAGGAGCTCGGGGCATTCCGAGAATTGAACTCGGGACCTCTCACACCCTAAGCGAGAATCATACCACTAGACCAAATGCCCTGAGTTGGGCAATTGATACAAAGTAATTAGGACATTGTAGTAACAATAAGAGTCCCATTCCACAAATTCTATGTTGATAAATTAAATTATTCGCTCATTATAAAGAATTAAAATACAGTTACAATCATATTATTACAACCTCTACCATCCTATCAGATTGATTTTTAGAACAAAAATGAGTTCGAGGGTTTGCTGAGGTGACTTTGACTTCTTTAACTGTTAAACATATAAAAGAAATCAAAATCAGACACAATTTGAAGGGTTGAAAGCTTACTATCATCCATAATGGCATTGGTGCCACGATGATGGTTTTTGGTGAACGAGAGATCGATTGAAGATGGAAAATCAATCTGAAGGGTGAGAGAATGGTTTTCAAGATTTACTTAAAAAATTTTGTTAAAAATTTGCTCGAGTTGAATGAAGAAGTGGAAAGAAAAGCAGAGATGCAGAGAGAGAAATGCACTTGTCTCCCCATTTATTATTTCCTCCTCCTCCTCCTCCTTTTGTTCTTCTTTGTTGAAGGAGGATTCATTAATGATATCATCGACCAGTTTCCGTTCAAGAATGTCAATATGTCATACTAGATTAAGGTTCTATCACATGAGTCTACCTATATGGCACATGATAGATTCCTATATGTGGACTTTGAAAGGAATTTGTTGACTATTCTAATTTTAGTTCAAAGGGAGGATATTTATTTATTATATTTTTGGGTCATATTTGTTAGAAACTTCTAGAAGGACCAGAAGATTAAGATTGAACTCGGTTACTTGGCTACACTAGAGATGCTTACTCGATTTGTCGAGAGAGAAACCAAAGAAAAAGGAAGAAAAAATTGGAGGAGTTTGGGGCATTCCAGGAATTGAACTCGGGACCTCTCGCACCCGAAGCGAGAATCATAAAACTAGACCAAATGCGCTGATTTGTGTAGATGATAAAAATTAAATAGGACACTGTGGTAACAATAGTAGTCTGATTCTCCCAATTCTTCTTCTTTGTTGAAAGATGATTCATCAATGATGACTTTGACCGGTTTTCAATCAAGAATATCAGATATTCTGATTCTAGTTCAAAGAGTGGATTTTTGGAACAACTCGAAGTTGAAGAAAAAATTAGAGGAGCTCGGGGCATTCCGAGAATTGAGCTCGGGACCTCTCGCACCCTAAGCGAGAATCATACCACTAGACCAAATGCCCTGAGTTGGGCAATTGATACAAAGTAATTAGGACATTGTAGTAACAATAAGAGTCCCATTCCCCAAATTCTATGTTGATAAATTAAATTATTCGCTCATTATAAAGAATTAAAATACAGTTACAATCATATTATTACAACCTCTACCATCCTATTAGATTGATTTTTAGAACAAAAATGAGTTCGAGGGTTTGCTGAGGTGACTTTGACTTCTTTAACTGTTAAACATATAAAAGGAATCAAAATCAGACACAATTTGAAGGGTTGAAAGCTTACTATCATCCATAATGGCATTGGTGCCACGGTGATGGTTTTTGGTGAACGAGAGATCGATTGAAGAAGGAAAATCAATCTGAAGGGTGAGAGAATGGTTTTCAAGATTTACTTAAAAAAATTTGTTAAAAATTTGCTCGAGTTGAATGAAGAAGTGGAAAGAAAAGCAGAGATGCAGAGAGAGAAATGCACTTGTCTCCCCCTTTATTATTACCTCCTCCTCCTCCTCCTCCTTCTCTTCTTTTTTGTTGAAGGAGGATTCATTAATGATATCATCGATCAGTTTCCGTTCAAGAATGTCAATATGTCATACTAGTTGGGCAATTTGAATGAAATATGTGGACTATTCTAATTTTAGTTCAAAGGGAGGATATTTATTTATTATATTTTTGGGTCATATTTGTAAGAAACTTCTAGAAGGACCAGAAGATTAAGATTGAACTCGGTTACTTGGCTACACTAGAGATGCTTACTCGATTTGTCGAGAGAGAAAACAAAGAAAAAGGAAGAAAAAATTGGAGGAGTTTGGGGCATTCCAGGAATTGAACTCGGGACCTCTCGCACCCGAAGCGAGAATCATACTACTAGACCAAATGCCCTGATTTGTGTAGATGATAAAAATTAAATAGGACATTGTGGTAATAATAGTAGTCCGATTCCCCCAATTCTTCTTCTTTGTTGAAAGATGGTTCATCAATGATGACATTGACCGGTTTTCAATCAAGAATATCAGATATTCTAATTCTAGTTCAAAGAGTGGATTTTTGGAACAACTATAAGTTGAAGAAAAAATTAGAGAAGTTTGGGGACTAGAAGTTGAAGAAAAAATTGAAGGAGCTCGGGGCATTCCGAGAATTGAACTCGGGACCTCTCGCACCCTAAGCGAGAATCATACCACTAGACCAAATGCCCTGAGTTGGGCAATTGATACAAAGTAATTAGGACATTGAAGTAACAATAAGAGTCCCATTCCCCAAATTCTATGTTGATAATATAAGTTATTCGCTCATTATAAAGAATTAAAATACAGTTACAATCATATTATTACAACCTCTACCATGCAATCATATTGATTTTTAGAACGAAAATGAGTTCGAGCGGTTGCTGAGGTGACTTTTGACTTCTTTAACTGTTAAACATATAAAAGTAATCAAAATCAGGCACAATTTGAAGGATTGAAAACTTATTATTATCCATAATGGCATTGGTGCCACGGTGATGGTTTTTGGTGAACAAGAGACGCGATTGAAGATGGAAAATCAATTTGAAGGGTGAGAGAATGGTTTTCAAGGTTTACTTAAAAAATTTGTTAAAAATTTGCTCGTATTGAATGGAGAAGTGGAAAGAAAAGGAGAGATGCATTTGTCTCCCCCTTTATTATTTCCTCCTCTGCCTCCTCCTTCTCTTCTTCTTTGTTGAAGGAGGATCCATTAATGATATCATCGACCAGTTTCCATTCAAGAATGTCAATATGTTATACTAGATTAAGGTTCTATCACATGATTCTACCTATATGCCGCAAGATAGATTCTTATATGTGGACGTTGAAAGGAATTTGTGGACTATTGTAATTTTAGTTCAAAGGGAGGATATTTATTTATTATATTTTTGGGTCATATTTGTTAGAAACTTCTAGAAGGACCAGAAGATTAAGATTGAACTCGGTTACTTGGCTACACTAGAGATGCTTACTCGATTTGTCGAGAGAGAAACCAAAGAAAAAGGAAGGAAAAATTGGAGGAGTTTGGGGCATTCCAAGAATTGAACGTGGGACCTCTCGCACCCGAAGCGAGAATCATACCACTAGACCGAATGCCCTGATTTGTGTAGATGATAAAAATTAAATAGGACACTCTGGTAACAATAGTAGTTCGATTCGCCCAATTCTTCTTCTTTGTTGAAGGATGATAAATCAATGATGTCATTGACCGGTTTTCAATCAAGAATATCAGATGTTCTAATTCTAGTTCAAAGAGTGGATTTTTGGAACAACTCGAAGTTGAAGAAAAAATTAGAGGAACTCGGGGCATTCCGAGAATTGAACTCGGGACCTCTCGCACCCTAAGCGAGAATCATACCACTAGACCAAATGCCCTGAGTTGGGCAATTGATACAAAGTAATTAGGACATTGTAGTAACAATAAGAGTCCCATTCCCCAAATTCTATGTTGATAAATTAAATTATTCGCTCATTATAAAGAATTAAAATACAGTTACAATCATATTATTACAACCTCTACCATCCAATCAGATTGATTTTTAGAACAAAAATGAGTTTGAGGGTTTGCTGAGGTGACTTTGACTTCTTTAACTGTTAAACATATAAAAGGAATCAAAATCAGGCACAATTTGAAGGGTTGAAAGCTTACTATCATCCATAATGGCATTGGTGCCACGGTGATGGTTTTTGGTGAACAAGAGATCGATTAAAGATGGAAAATCAATCTGAAGGGTGAGAGAATGGTTTACAAGATTTACTTAAAAAATTTTGTTAAAAATTTGCTCGAGTTGAATGGAGAAGTGGAAAGAAAAGGAGAGATGCAGAGAGAGAAATGCACTTGTCTCCCCCTTTATTATTTCCTCCTCCTCCTCCTCCTACTTCTCTTCTTCTTTGTTAAAGGAGGATTGATTAATGATATCATCGACCAGTTTCCGTTCAAGAATGTCAATATGTCATACTAGATTAAGGTTCTATCACATGATTCTACCTCTATGGCACAAGATAGATTGCTATATGTGGACTTTGAAAGGAATTTGTGGACTATTCTAATTTTAGTTCAAAGGGAGGATATTTATTTAATATATTTTTGGGTCATATTTGTTAGAAACTTCTAGAACGACCAGAAGATTAAGATTGAACTCGGTTACTTGGCTACACTAGAGATGCTGACTCGATTTGTCGAGAGAGAAACCAAAGAAAAAGGAAGAAAAAATTGTAGGAGTTTGGGGCATTCCAAGAATTGAACGCGGGACCTCTCGCACCCGAAGCGAGAATCATACCACTAGACCAAATGCCCTGATTTGTGTAGATGATAAAAATTAAATAGGACACTGTGGTAACAATAGTAGTCCGATTCCCCCAATTCTTCTTCTATGTTGAAAGATGATTCTTCAATGATGAAATTGACTGGTTTTCAATCAAGAATATCGGATATTCTAATTCTAGTTCAAAGAGTGGATTTTTGGAACAACTAGAAGTTGAAGAAAAAATTGGAGGAGTTTGGGGACTCGAAGTTGAAGAAAAAATTAAAGGAGCTCGGGGCATTCCGAGAATTGAACTCGGGACCTCTCGCACCCTAAGCGAGAATCATACCACTAGACCAAATGCCCTGTGTTGGGCAATTGATACAAAGTAATTAGGACATTGTAGTAACAATAAGAGTCCCATTCCCCAAATTCTATGTTGATAAAATAAATTATTCGCTCATTATAAAGAATTAAAATACAGTTACAATCATATTATTACAACCTCTACCATCCAATCAGATTGATTTTTAGAACAAAAATGAGTTCGAGGGTTTGCTGAGGTGACTTTGACTTCTTTAACTGTTAAACATATAAAAGGAATCAAAATCAGGCAAAATTTGAAGGGTTGAAAGCTTACTATCATCCATAATGGCATTGGTGCGACGGTGATGGTTTTTGGTGAACAAGAGATCGATTGAAGATGGAAAATCAATCTGAAGGGTGAGAGAATGGTTTACAAGATTTACTTAAAAAATTTTGTTAAAAATTTGCTCGAGTTGAATGGAGAAGTGGAAAGAAAAGCAGAGATGCAGAGAGAGAAATGCCCTTGTCTCCCCCTTTATTATTTCCTCCTCCTCCTCCTCCTCCTCCTCTTCTTCTTTGTTGAAGGAGGATTCATTAATGATATCATCGAACAGTTTCCGTTCAAGAATGTCAATATGTCATACTAGATTAAGGTTCTGTCATATGATTCCACCTATATGGCACAAGGTAGATTCCTATATGTGTACTTTGAATGAAATATGTGGACTATTCTAATTTTAGTTCAAAGGGAGGATATTTATTTATTTTATTTTTGGGTCATATTTG
>JAVTVX010000034.1:8805000-8807500 GCA_033439265.1 Dillenia suffruticosa
TTGCGCCCGCTTGCTCGGTCTCCCTAGCAGCATGCATTATGTATCTCGGTCTCGGTCATGCATGCTTGCTAGGTTGCCCTCGCTTGCGGACGCTCATTGCGCCTCGCTTGCAATTGCCAGGGCAGCCTTGCTCGCGTGTGCTTGGTTGCCCTTGCACCCGCTCGCTCTGCCGGCCTCGCTCTTGCTCGCTCAGTGTCCCTTGCGCCTAAGCGCTTGGACTTCCTTGCGCCCGCTTGCTCGGTCTCCCTAGCAGCATGCATTATGTATCTCGGTGTCGGTCATGCATGCTTGCTAGGTTGCCCTCGCTTGCGGACGCTCATTGCGCCTCGCTTGCAATTGCCAGGGCAGCCTTGCTCGCGTGTGCTTGGTTGCCCTTGCACCCGCTCGCTCGGCCGGCCTCGCTCTTGCTCGCTCAGTGTCCCTTGCGCCTAAGCGCTTGGACTTCCTTGCGCCCGCTTGCTCGGTCTCCCTAGCAGCATGCATTATGTATCTCGGTCTCGGTCATGCATGCGTGCTAGGTTGCCCTCGCTTGCGGACGCTCATTGCTCCTCGCTTGCAATTGCCAGGGCAGCCTTGCTCGCGTGTGCTTGGTTGCCCTTGCACCCGCTCGCTCGGCCGGCCTCGCTCTTGCTCGCTCAGTGTCCCTTGCGCCTAAGCGCTTGGACTTCCTTGCGCCCGCTTGCTCGGTCTCCCTAGCAGCATGCATTATGTATCTCGGTCTCGGTCATGCATGCGTACTAGGTTGCCCTCGCTTGCGGACGCTCGTTGCGCCTCGCTTGCAATTGCCAGGGCAGCCTTGCTCGCGTGTGCTTGGTTGCCCTTGCACCCGCTCGATCGGCCGGCCTCGCTCTTGCTCGCTCAGTGTCCCTTGCGCCTAAGCGCTTGGACTTCCTTGCGCCCGCTTGCTCGGTCTCCCTAGCAGCATGCATTATGTATCTCGGTCTCGGTCATGCATGCGTGCTAGGTTGCCCTCGCTTGCGGACGCTCGTTGCGCCTCGCTTGCAATTGCCAGGCAGCCGTGCTCGCGTGTGCTTGGTTGCCCTTGCACCCGCTCGCTCGGCCGGCCTCGCTCTTGCTCGCTCAGTGTCCCTTGCGCCTAACGCTTGGACTCCCTTGCGCCCGCTTGCTCGGTCTCCCAAGCAGCATGCATCATCTCTCTTCGTCGGTCTCGGTCATGCATGCGTGCCCAGTTGCCCTCGCTTGCGGACGCTCGTTGCGCCTCGCTTGCAATTGCCAGGGCAGCCTTGCTCGCGTGTGCTTGGTTGCCCTTGCACCCGCTCGCTCGGCCGGCCTCGCTCTTGCTCGCTCAGTGTCCCTTGCGCCTAAGCGCTCGGACTCCCTTGCGCCCGCTTACTCGGTCTCCCAAGCAGCATGCATTATCTCTCTTCCTCGGTCTCGGTCATGCATGCGTGCACAGTCGCCCTCACTTGCGGGTGCTCATTGCTGCTCGCAATCGCTCGGGCGACCTTGCTCACGTGTGCTTGGTTGCCCTTGCACCCGTTCGCTCAGCCGGCCTCACTCTTGCTCGCTCGGGTCTCTTGCGCCCATGGGCTTGGACTCCCTTGCGCCCGCTCGGTCGGTCTCCCAAGTAGCATGCATTATCTATCTCGGTCTCGGTCATGCATGCATGCTTGGTCGCCCTCGCTTGCGGGCGCTCAGTGACCCTCGCTTGCGGGCGCTCGCGCCCCTCGCTCGCCCACGCTTGCCCTCGCTGACAATTGCTTGGGTGCCTTGCTCGCGGGTGCTTGGTTGCCCTTGCACCCCTCGCTCGGTCACCCTCACGCTTGCTCGCTCATTGGGCTGAGCGCTGGTGCCATAGCACGTAAGCGTGGCGCATGCACGCGCCCGCACGCGCGCCGGCGGCGCTCTGCCGGGGGCCGCCACCGTGGGCCGTCAGCCACCCACGGAGGCTGCCACCGGGCGCCTTGGGCATGCGTCCATGTCGAGGCAGGGGGGCACCTCGCATGTCGCATGCTGCATGGGCGCGCGGGTGCCCATGCCGCGCACAGGGTCTCGCTTGCCTGGAGCTCTTGAGATAGCTCCCCCCCCTAAAGAGCTTCTTAAGCCTTTCTAGGCCCAGCAGGAGGAGACATTGAAATGTTTGAGGAAACGTACGTCACTTTTTTGATCCAAATGAATTTTTTATTTTTGGTTCTTTGTATGACAATTCATAGAAAAATCGTGGGCATTACATACTTTTTTTTCAGATTTTTTTACCAAGCAAAAAAAATTAAAAAAATCATAGAATATTTAAGCATTAAAATATTATTTAAAATTAATTTTAATTCAAAATAAATATAAAAGGGAGTCCAAGCGCTTAGGCGCAAGGGACACTGAGCGAGCAAGAGCGAGGCCGGCCGAGCGAGCGGGTGCAAGGGCAACCAGGCACACGCGAGCAAGGCTGCCCTGGCAATTACAAGCGAGGCACAACGAGCGTCCGCAAGCGAGGGCAACCTAGCACGCATGCATGACCGAGACCGAGATACATAATGCATGCTGC
>JAVTVX010000034.1:8817500-8825000 GCA_033439265.1 Dillenia suffruticosa
ATGGCGTGGGCGCTGCTTCTGCGGTGCCCGTGCTGCTTGCGCTCATGGCCTGGGCGCTGCTCGTGTTGTGCCCGTGCCCGGCGCTCTTGGCCTGGGCTCTGCTCGTGCGGGGCCAGTGCTGCGCGAGCGCATGGCCTGGGCGCTGCTCGAGCGGGGCCAGTGCAGTGCGCGCGCATGGCCTGGGCGCTGCTCGTGCGGTGCCCCTGCTGCGCGCGCGCTTGGCCTGAGTGCTGCTCGAGCAACGGCCGACGCGCACTCGTGGCGTGGGAGCTGCTCGTGCGGTGCCCATGCCGCGCGCTCGCATGGCCTGGGTTCTGCTCGTGCGGCGCGCGCAAGGCCTGGGCGCTGCTCGTGCGGTGCGGGTGCAGTGCGCGCGCATGGCCTGGGCGCTGCTCGTGTGGGAGCCGTCGCGCGCTCATGGCGTGGGCGTTGCTTGTGCGGTGCTCGTGCTGCTTGCGCTCATGGCCTGGGCGCTGCTCGTGTTGTGCCCATGCCGCGCGCGCTTGGCCTGGGCGCTGCTCGTGTTGTGCCCGTGCCGCACTCGCTTGGCCGGGGCGCTGCTCGTGCGGGGCCAGTGCTGCGCGAGCTCATGGCCTGGGCGCTGCGCGTGCGCTGCCCCTGCCGCGCGCTCGCATGGCCTTCGTGTTGCTCGTGCGAGGGCCGTCGCGTGCTCATGGCGCGAGCGCTGCTAGTTCGGTGCCCGTGTCGCTCGCACGCATGGCCTAGGCACTGCTCATGTGTGGCCCGTGCAGTGCGCGCGCCCTCATGGCCTGGGCGCGTCTCATGCGGTGCCCGTGCTGCGAGCGCTCATGTCCTGGGCGCTGCTCGCGCGGGGCCCTTGCACAGTGCCAGTGCCGCGCGCGGGCATGGCGTGGGCGCGACTAGTGCAGTGCCCATGGGGCGCTCGAGCATGGCCTGGAAGCCGCTCGTGCAGTGCCAATGCCGCTCGCACATGCCCTGGGCACCGCTCGTGCAGTGCCCATGGAGAGCGCGCATGCCCTGGGCGCCGCTCGTGCAGTGCCCATGCAGCGCACGCATGCCCTGGGCGCTGCTCGTGCGTGGCCCGTGCGGTGCGCCCACTGTGCCTGTGCCGGGCCCGCGGCGTTGCTCGAGCAGTGCCCGTGCAGTGTGCGCTCGCCTGGGGTGGGCGCTGCTCGTGCGCTGCCATGCCGCGAGCAGGCATTGCCCGTGCCAAGTGCTTGCATCGCTTGGGCACTGCTCGTGCTCTGCCCATGCAGCGCTCGCGCGTTGCCCATGCGCAGCGCGCGCGGTGCCCATGCCGCTCGCACATGCCCTGGGCACCGCTCGTGCAGTGCCCATGGAGAGCGCGCAAGCCCTGGGCGCCGCTCGTGCAGTGCCCATGCAGCGCGCGCATGTCCTGGGCGTTGCTCGTGCGTGGCCCGTGCGGTGCGCCCGCTGTGCCTGTGCCGGGCGCGCGGCGCTGCTCGAGCAGTGCCCGTGCAGTGCGCGCGCGCCTGGGGTGGGCGCTGCTCGTGCCCTGCCATGCCGCGAGCAGGCATTGCCCGTGCCAGGTGCGTGCATCGCTTGGGCACTGCTCGTGCTCTGCCCATGCATCGCTCGCGCGTTGCCCATGCGCAGCGCGCGCGGTGCCCATGCGCAGCGCGCGCGGTGCCCGTGCGACGGGGCCTTCATGTGCGATGATCAGGCTTTTTTTAATATTTATGGTGCCAAATTGTTTCAAATTTATTTAAATATTTTTTAAATCATTTTTCATAATTTTCCCTATTTTTTCATCATTTTTTTATATTTATTTTGAATTAAAATTAATTTTAAATAATATTTTAATGCTTAAATATTCTATGATTTTTTTAATTCTTTTTGCTTGGTAAAAAAATCTGAAAAAAAAGTATGTAATGCCCACGATTTTTCTATGAATTGTCATACAAAGAACCAAACATAACAAATTCATTTGGATCAAAAAAGTGGCGTACGTTTCCTCAAACATTTCAATTTCTCCTCCTGCTGGGCCTAGAAAGGCTTAAGAAGCTCTTTAGGGGGGGGAGCTATCTCAAGAGCTCCAGGCAAGCGAGACCCTGGGCGCGGCATGGGCACCCGCGCGCCCATGCAGCATGCGACATGCGAGGTGCCCCCCTGCCTCGCCATGGACGCATGCCCAAGGCGCCCGGTGGCAGCCTCCGTGGGTGGCCGACGGCCCACGGTGGCGGCCCCCGGCAGAGCGCCGCCGGCGCGCGTGCGGGCGCGTGCATGCGCCCTGCTCACGTGCTATGGCACCAGCGCTCAGCCCAATGAGCGAGCAAGCGTGAGGGTGACCGAGCGAGGGGTGCAAGGGCAACCAAGCACCCGCGAGCAAGGCACCCAAGCAATTGTCAGCGAGGGCAAGCGTGGGCGAGCAAGGGGCGCGAGCGCCCGCAAGCGAGGGTGACTGAGCTCCCGCAAGCGAGGGCGACCAAGCACCCATGCATGACCGAGACCGAGATAGATAATGCATGCTACTTGGGAGACCGAGCGAGCAGGCGCAAGGGGGTCCAAGCCCATGGGCGCAAGAGACCCGAGCGAGCAAGAGTGAGGCCGGCTGAGCGAGCGGGTGCAAGGGCAACCAAGCACACGTGAGCAAGGCCGCCCGAGCAATTGCGAGCAGCAATGAGCACCCGCAAGCGAGGGCGACTGGGCACGCATGCATGACCGAGACCGAGGAAGAGAGATAATGCATGCTGCTTGGGAGACCGAGCAAGCGGGCGCAAGGGACACTGAGCGAGCAAGAGCGAGGCCGGCCGAGCGAGCGGGTGCAAGGGCAACCAGGCACACGCGAGCAAGGCTGCCCTGGCAATTACAAGCGAGGCACAACGAGCGTCCGCAAGCAAGGGCAACCTAGCACGCATGCATGACCGAGACCGAGATACATAATGCATGCTGCTAGGGAGACCGAGCAAGCGGGCGCAAGGAAGTCCAAGCGCTTAGGCGCAAGGGACACTGAGCGAGCAAGAGCGAGGCCGGCCGAGCGAGCGGATGCAAGGGCAACCAAGCACACGCGAGCAAGGCTGCCCTGGCAATTGCAAGCGAGGAGCAATGAGCGTCCGCAAGCGAGGGCAACCTAGCACGCATGCATGACCGAGACCGAGATACATAATGCATGCTGCTAGGGAGACCGAGCAAGCGGGCGCAAGGAAGTCCAAGCGCTTAGGCGCAAGGGACACTGAGCGAGCAAGAGCGAGGCGGCCGAGCGAGCGGGTGCAAGGGCAACCAAGCACACGCGAGCAAGGCTGCCCTGGCAATTGCAAGCGAGGCGCAATGAGCGTCCGCAAGCGAGGGCAACCTAGCACGCATGCATGACCGAGACCGAGATACATAATGCATGCTGCTAGGGAGACCGAGCAAGCGGGCGCAAGGAAGTCCAAGCGCGCGGGCATAAGGGACACTGAGTAAGCAAGAGCGAGGCCGGCCAAGCGAGCGGGTGCAAGGGCAACCAAGCACACGTGATCAAGGCCTTCCGAGCGATTGTGAGCAAGGTGCGACGATTGCTCGCAAGCGAGGGCGACTGAGCGCCCGCAAGCTAGGGCGACCTAGCACGCATGCATGACCGAGACCGAGATATATAATGCATGCTGCTTGGGAGACCGAGTGAGCGGGCGCGAGGGAGTCCAAGCGCTTAGGCGCAAGGGACACTGAGCGAGCAAGAGCGAGGCCGGCCGAGCGAGCGGGTGCAAGGGCAACCAAGCACACGCGAGCAAGGCTGCCCTGGCAATTGCAAGCGAGGCTTAACGAGCGTCCGCAAGCGAGGGCAACCTAGCACGCATGCATCACCGAGACCGAGATACATAATGCATGCTGCTAGGGAGACCGAGCAAGCGGGCGCAAGGAAGTCCAAGCGCTTAGGCGCAAGAGACACTGAGCGAGCAAGAGCGAGGCCGGCCGAGCGAGCGGGTGCAAGGGCAACCAAGCACACGTGAGCAAGGCTGCCCTGGCAATTGCAAGCGAGGAGCAATGAGCGTCCGCAAGCGAGGGCAACCTAGCACGCATGCATGACCGAGACCGAGATACATAATGCATGCTGCTAGGGAGACCGAGCAAGCGGGTGCAAGGAATTCCAAGCGCTTAAGCGCAAGGGACACTGAGCGAGCAAGAGCGAGGCCGGCCGAGCGAGCGGATGCAAGGGCAACCAAGCACACGCGAGCAAGGCTGCCCTGGCAATTGCAAGCGAGGAGCAATGAGCGTCCGCAAGCGAGGGCAACCTAGCACGCATGCATGACCGAGACCGAGATACATAATGCATGCTGCTAGGGAGACCGAGCAAGCGGGCGCAAGGAAGTCCAAGCGCTTAGGCGCAAGGGACACTGAGCGAGCAAGAGCGAGGCCGGCTGAGCGAGCGGGTGCAAGGGCAACCAAGCACACGCGAGCAAGGCTGCCCTGGCAATTGCAAGCGAGGCGCAATGAGCGTCCGCAAGCGAGGGCAACCTAGCACGCATGCATGACCGAGACCGAGATACATAATGCATGCTGCTAGGGAGACCGAGCAAGCGGGCGCAAGGAAGTCCAAGCGCTTAGGTGCAAGGGACACTGAGCGAGCAAGAGAGAGGCCGGCCGAGCGAGCGGATGCAAGGGCAACCAAGCACACGCGAGCAAGGCTGCCCTGGCAATTGCAAGCGAGGAGCAATGAGCGTCCGCAAGCGAGGGCAACCTAGCACGCATGCATGACCGAGACCGAGATACATAATGCATGCTGCTAGGGAGACCGAGCAAGCGGGCGCAAGGAAGTCCAAGCGCTTAGGCGCAAGGGACACTGAGCGAGCAAGAGCGAGGCCGGCCGAGCGAGCGGGTACAAGGGCAACCAAGCTCACGCGAGCAAGGCTGCCCTGGCAATTGCAAGCGAGGCGCAATGAGCGTCCGCAAGCGAGGGCAACCTAGCACGCATGCATGACCGAGACCGAGATACATAATGCATGCTGCTAGGGAGACCGAGCAAGCGGGCGCAAGGAAGTCCAAGCGCGCGGGCATAAGGGACACTGAGTAAGCAAGAGCGAGGCCGGCCAAGCGAGCGGGTGCAAGGGCAACCAAGCACACGTGATCAAGGCCTTCCGAGCGATTGTGAGCAAGGTGCGACGATTGCTCGCAAGCGAGGGCGACTGAGCGCCCGCAAGCTAGGGCGACCTAGCACGCATGCATGACCGAGACCGAGATATATAATGCATGCTGCTTGGGAGACCGAGTGAGCGGGCGCGAGGGAGTCCAAGCGCTTAGGCGCAAGGGACACTGAGCGAGCAAGAGCGAAGCCGGCCGAGCGAGCGGGTGCAAGGGCAACCAAGCACACGCGAGCAAGGCTGCCCTGGCAATTGCAAGCGAGGCTTAACGAGCGTCCGCAAGCGAGGGCAACCTAGCACGCATGCATCACCGAGACCGAGATACATAATGCATGCTGCTAGGGAGACCGAGCAAGCGGGCGCAAGGAAGTCCAAGCGCTTAGGCGCAAGAGACACTGAGCGAGCAAGAGCGAGGCCGGCCGAGCGAGCGGGTGCAAGGGCAACCAAGCACACGTGAGCAAGGCTGCCCTGGCAATTGCAAGCGAGGAGCAATGAGCGTCCGCAAGCGAGGGCAACCTAGCACGCATGCATGACCGAGACCGAGATACATAATGCATGCTGCTAGGGAGACCGAGCAAGCGGGCGCAAGGAATTCCAAGCGCTTAGGCGCAAGGGACACTGAGCGAGCAAGAGAGAGGCCGGCCGAGCGAGCGGATGCAAGGGCAACCAAGCACACGCGAGCAAGGCTGCCCTGGCAATTGCAAGCGAGGAGCAATGAGCGTCCGCAAGCGAGGGCAACCTAGCACGCATGCATGACCGAGACCGAGATACATAATGCATGGTGCTAGGGAGACGGAGCAAGCGGGCGCAAGGAAGTCCAATCGCTTAGGCGCAAGGGACACTGAGCGAGCAAGAGCGAGGCCGGCCGAGCGAGCGGGTGCAAGGGCAACCAAGCACACGCGAGCAAGGCTGCCCTAGCAATTGCAAGCGAGGCGCAATGAGCGTCCGCAAGCGAGGGCAACCTAGCACGCATGCATGACCGAGACCGAGATACATAATGCATGCTGCTAGGGAGACCGAGCAAGCGGGCGCAAGGAAGTCCAAGCGCGCGGGCATAAGGGACACTGAGTAAGCAAGAGCGAGGCCGGCCAAGCGAGCGGGTGCAAGGGCAACCAAGCACACGTGATCAAGGCCTTCCGAGCGATTGTGAGCAAGGTGCGACGATTGCTCGCAAGCGAGGGCGACTGAGCGCCCGCAAGCTAGGGCGACCTAGCACGCATGCATGACCGAGACCGAGATATATAATGCATGCTGCTTGGGAGACCGAGTGAGCGGGCGCGAGGGAGTCCAAGCGCTTAGGCGCAAGGGACACTGAGCGAGCAAGAGCGAGGCCGGCCGAGCGAGCGGGTGCAAGGGCAACCAAGCACACGCGAGCAAGGCTGCCCTGGCAATTGCAAGCGAGGATTAACGAGCGTCCGCAAGCGAGGGCAACCTAGCACGCATGCATGACCGAGACCGAGATACATAATGCATGCTGCTAGGGAGACCGAGCAAGCGGGCGCAAGGAAGTCCAAGCGCTTAGGCGCAAGAGACACTGAGCGAGCAAGAGCGAGGCCGGCCGAGCGAGCGGGTGCAAGGGCAACCAAGCACACGTGAGCAAGGCTGCCCTGGCAATTGCAAGCGAGGAGCAATGAGCGTCCGCAAGCGAGGGCAACCTAGCACGCATGCATGACCGAGACCGAGATACATAATGCATGCTGCTAGGGAGACCGAGCAAGCGGGCGCAAGGAATTCCAAGCGCTTAGGCGCAAGGGACACTGAGCGAGCAAGAGAGAGGCCGGCCGAGCGAGCGGATGCAAGGCCAACCAAGCACACGCGAGCAAGGCTGCCCTGGCAATTGCAAGCGAGGAGCAATGAGCGTCCGCAAGCGAGGGCAACCTAGCACGCATGCATGACCGAGACCGAGATACATAATGCATGGTGCTAGGGAGACCGAGCAAGCGGGCGCAAGGAAGTCCAATCGCTTAGGCGCAAGGGACACTGAGCGAGCAAGAGCGAGGCCGGCCGAGCGAGCGGGTGCAAGGGCAACCAAGCACACGCGAGCAAGGCTGCCCTAGCGATTGCAAGCGAGGCGCAATGAGCGTCCGCAAGCGAGGGCAACCTAGCACGCATGCATGACCGAGACCGAGATACATAATGCATGCTGCTAGGGAGACCGAGCAAGCGGGCGCAAGGAAGTCCAAGCGCGCGGGCATAAGGGACACTGAGTAAGCAAGAGCGAGGCCGGCCAAGCGAGCGGGTGCAAGGGCAACCAAGCACACGTGATCAAGGCCTTCCGAGCGATTGTGAGCAAGGTGCGACGATTGCTCGCAAGCGAGGGCGACTGAGCGCCCGCAAGCTAGGGCGACCTAGCACGCATGCATGACCGAGACCGAGATATATAATGCATGCTGCTTGGGAGACCGAGTGAGCGGGCGCGAGGGAGTCCAAGCGCTTAGGCGCA